>JBAMDO010000332.1:0-39259 GCA_037074765.1 Mansonella perstans | reverse complement strand
TTGCCAGCTTTTTTCAGCAGAGGAAATATTTATTTCAAGCGAAAATATATTCCAACTGTCTGCATTCGTTTCCATCTCATAAATAAAAATGTCCATGAAAAATACCTGTTGGATAACTTCTTCAATCTGTCCCATCCCAATTTTTTCTTCTAGCTTCTGAATGTTTGATTCCTGGAATAGATTCCCATGATAAACCACCAGAATTGGTACGGGTCACATTAAACTCTAACCTCATGTATCAGTGCCATTCTTTTTTTTACGAGCTGTTCCGTATATTTCCGATATAATGAATGTGAAGGCATCTGCTCCAATATTTTCATTAACCGCCCATATTCTTTCAACAGATTTTGATGGGCATACTCGTCAACGAATAGGCCAGTTAATCCGGTTGTCTATAACAGTAAACCATGCAAAACAACAATAACAGAAATATTATTTGTGAATTAAAATAAAATAAACAGAACAGAAACAGAAAGAATGAAAATAGAAACCCTGTTACTACAGGGAATTACGACATCAAGCACAGTAATCTGCGAAAGAAACCGTATAATATCTGCACGCAACACTACCTGTTTGCTATAAATATATGGTAACATCAGTTAAAACAATGTAAGATACTTGCTTACTGGAGTAATTTACTTTCTACAGCATTTAAATTCTGCAGTTTGATTCAAAATGCATTTACTTTGAAATATAAATTACAAAACAAGTACAGTTCTAGAGCTTTTCTATAAGTTTCGAAAGAATGAGATTTGTTATATATCATATAAATCGTAATATTTAAATGCCTGTGAAGAAAACTCCAGCCCTCCAAGTTGAATGAATTGATTAAAAATCGAAATTTTAATAGAAAATAGAAACGCAGAATGAGAAACTGTAAAGGACAAGAATGACCACAGAAATGGCATATTTTCCTGTTCATCCTGGCCCTTTCAATTCATTTCTAGCATAAAGTATACCTGTTTGTGAAAATCTGGTGAAGGAGGCTTTTTAGGTTTAAACGTTTTTATATACGGATTATCATACATTGTCCGTATTGCATTCTGCAAAACGCGTTGAGAAATACGTTGCAAACTATTCGAGCAGGATAACATTTTTATCTGAAATAAATTGAAAACACTGGTTAAATACGGAAAACATCATGAAATGGTATATACCACATTGAATCAGTAAGACATAATTCCTACTTATTCTCTATGCCTGTTCCTTCAGTTCATATTAAAATTTTGAATTATAAAGCAGTTAATATTGCTTGAATTTGAGAACAGAAATTACGCATAGCAATACTTATAGTAAATTGTAGAAATGAAGCTATCATTTGCTATTTTTTAGTTTTCTCAAATCAGAAATTTCTTTTCTTAGATTATATTATCTAAACCAAATGAAATGGTTTGATCTAAGCTTTATCCAATCAAAAAATAAAAATTATTATACGGAAAAAAAAAAGAGAGATAGTATCGCTTAAAAGTGCATGACATGTCTCCTTGAATTCAAAGTGGAAGACAAAGAAGAGACATTCTTTCAGGAATATAAAGAATTAAAAAGAATCTTGAAAAAAAGAATTTGAAAGAGATTAGGAATTAAAAATTAATTTCCTTTTATTTGTATTTTCGGAAAAAAAAAAGACAACGAATTATTATAAACAACACAAACTGCCAAAGTTCAGTCTGTAAATGTGGCATTATAATAGTTGCAGAAAATAGCAAGAATAAGAGTAAGTAAGAATGTAATATCAACAAAGTTGAAATTGAAGCACCGAAACAACAAATTTAATAAACCGCATTTGATATGCTGAAATGAAATTTCTCGTCTCATTCAATTAAACTCAGTATTCCCTGGCATTATTTAAATTTTTAAATTTCCATTTATGAATGATTTGAAGTATTGTTTACTTTATCAATATCATTAATGACTATCGTTAATGTTAGTACTCTTTTTATTATTAATAAATAATTATTATTCCATTGCTGGATGTTATTTACTGCGTAATTGTAATTTACATTGTTGTAATTATTGCAACAAAATTACGATTGCCAATCATGATAAAGGTGAATTGTAATAAAATAACTTATCATCCATGTTTAGTTGCATTTAATAGCTCTATATAATTACTAAAATAACAACTATATTTTCTCATTTGATGTGTCATTTAATAGTGGTAATTATAAATTAAGACAGATCTAATTATAATAATAATACATAATCAACAAGTGTATTTGACAAAAATTGTAAGTATTATATGATTGCATGAGTTTTTGTAAAATCAATTACAATTGTATTTACTCGATGAATGGGTTTTTTGGATAATTTTATTATTCCAAATCCCGAAAAGTATGTGTCGAAATCAATAGAAATCAATATTAGCTTAGTTTTACAAAGTTACTTTACAATTTCAATCAATTATTTGTTACTTCAGTTTTACAGTCTTCTATTTAGCATTTTAAATTCTAATTATAAAGCTAAAAATATCAAGAATAAAAATTTTTGAAAAGACGAACAAATTTTATGCAACTTTCAACTTATCGTTTACTAATTTCTTTGTATGCTTTGTCATTTGGTTTACGAAAGCAGTTGATCGAATCGTTTGACCGTTGAAAGATCATTGCTAAATCGCGGGATGAAGCTACCAAGCAGTTGCAGTAGCTATGATTCTGTTAAAACCAGCACGTTCTGTCGTAATATTGTCGCAGACAAATTTGTAAAATGCTGAAGTTTAAATGCAAAATTTCTAATCAAAAACAAAGCAAAAATAATAACAAGAGAGCACAAAAAAATGTGGGAAAATTTAATTGAAATAATTTAAAAATTGCGCAGAAAAAATTTACATAAATCATTGTCATAACTGTAATAAATGGCTTTTCATTAAAATTAGCTGGAAAAAAATCTGAATTAACCAAACAATTTGATTTGGTTTAAAGATTTTTGCTGTTGGGAACAAAATTTGATAAGTAAATTTGAAGAAAAAAATTACTACTACTACTATTGCTTACGAGTAATTTGTGAAAGTCAACAATTATCGACGAGTTTTTTCACATTGAGACGACAAATCCCAAAAGATTGCGACCCAAAAGTCATTTGACCTGACCTATATAATAATTAATTCAAAATTTTTTGGAATCTTTGTTAACATCTCAAACATATAAAAATGCTAAATAAAAATTGCTGATTTTAGAAGATTTCAAAATGAACAAATTTCAAAAAAAAAAGCTTTTTGCCTGTATTTGCAGTATGTCTCGATCATAACATAATATTTGAAATCGAAATTCGAAGTGAAGAGAACAAAAATTTGAAAACAAAAAATGTTTTTTAAAAAAAGTGTGTATTGTGCGTCTTAAATGTGTCCTTCTGAGCAATCTTTTTTCCGCCGATTTTTCCTTCTTAATTGCTTTTAATTATCTGCGCATTTTCGTATGAAATTAGGAATAATTTCTAATTGCTTTTGCTACTTTTATTTGTTTTCATACACTTTTGGAAAAATTTGGAAAGCTGAAATTAGTAATGTTATTTTCCCTAAATACCTTTAATACATATTGAGTTCCGTTTTATTTTAAAGAAAAAACTACCTTAATGAATGGCACTTCGTTAGTTGGCGCGGTTTACTTAAATCAAATTTACGCCGTACCTTTAAATTTAAATTTAAAAATAATAATTATTGACTAATCAATGAAAAAACCCAATTAAAATATTACTAATCAGTTTAAAAATTTAGTTTCCGAAAAACTTTTGTGTTGTATTAAATTCTACTTGAAGAATTTTTCGTTTTTTTGTTTTGTGTGCAACTAATTTATAATTTCGACAGAATAAATAAATTTAAAATGAGCATTGTCAGAAATTTGTAAGATTCTAATTAGACTTATGAGAAAACTTACGTGGAAAATTGAAATTGGAAGACTTGGAAAATAAAAATCAGTCGCATATTTGAAAGTTTGTCGAGAATTTGGCTATGCAATTTTTGACACTTTTATTTTCAAGCTTCTTTTGGTTTTTTTACCTATTTTTCCACTCAAATGACTTAATAAGAATTCCCATTCTCTAAATTTTTCTCTTAAATTTTAAGAATTAATTCATTTTAACAACAACTTTTTTTTGTTTACAACCTTATATACCAAATGTAGATTATCATTTATATTTTTGAATGAATGGTAATTTTTTAAATGTTCCTACAGTTAAATTTATATTTGAAATAATGATAATTTTTTTTTGAAATTTATTTTTTTTGCAGTGAGGCGCTAATTTCTTTGTTAATATACAATCAACCATTAAGTTGTTGTATGATAAACTGCTTGAAAGTACCAAATATTTACAAAAATAGTTCAACAAATATTTGACATTTGACAACTAAAATAACTGATCGTTGAAATTAGTTTAAATAAAAACTACTGCATAGGAATAATCAGGGTGTAACCAAGTGAGATGACTAGATGATTCCGACCAGTTTCCAATTGAACATTCTCATGCAAAGAGTTTTTTATAGCCTATCGTTTAGCATAATTCATTTAATTTGTGCAAATTTTAAACATCACTTACTTTTTTTTATTAAGATGTAATCAAGTTTTATGTCAACGCAAGAAAAAAATATGGATGTATTACTTAGCCAGAAGAAAAAAACATGATCGACTGATATGGAAATTCCATTTAGAATTTTTAAGTTAAAAATTTTCACTCAAAATTTCACTTAAAATGACTACTGATAAATGTTATAGTTTTTATTGTCAACAAATGGAAACCCATGAAAGATGGACGTGTTTGTTGCATTAGCGGTAGTTCAGTTGTGATCAAACCAACATGGTGCATCATCTGGATCAGGAGCACGGAGAACTACTTTTATCCTCGAAATTTTCATTTCTTTCATCTCTTAGGCGACATTTATCAGTACCGAGTAAATTAAACTGTTTAATGGATAGGACGAATTTAAAATGGATATCACTGATTGTATTAATCCTTCAAACGACAATGCTTGTCCTGGTTTTACGCTATTCACGTGTACAAACAGTTGATGGACCAAGGTATGAATAGATGTTTTCAAATTTAAAATTTCAAATAATTTCAGTTATCCCTATCGTTTGTTAGTTTTTAGTTTGTCTAATTAACTTATGTTATTATGCAGAGAAGTCCTGACTAAGTACGATAACATTCATGATATATTTTAATCATCGTACAGTTGAAATGATTTTATTCGTGCCTAAATCGCATTTTAAGTTTAGTAAGACTGCTGATGAATTACGTGGATCGTTTGTTTGATGTAGTATATAAGTCACGATGAATTAGCTTAGTAAGAGTTCATCATCTTTTGTGTCACCTGTGCTACTAACAATTTTTCTATTATTTCTCACTTTATAAATACAGATACGTGTTCACTGATGAATTAAATAAAAATCTGAAATTCTAATGTATTTATAGGATTTTAATAAAATTAGTAGAGTGGTATTTTGTCTTTACTAACTTGATTTTGATATAATTTTAAGAATTTTCATGAAATGTGTAGTTGAATGCATAATAATTAGGAAATGCAAATTGACTGTTTGATTGTTTCGTTTCAGATATCTGTCATCAACAGCTGTTGTTACCGCTGAAATAATCAAGCTGCTTACGTGTGTTGCTGTTGTTGCTTACCAGCACTGTACGTTTGCTGAATGAAAAGTTGTTATCTCTATTTAAAAATGAAATTTTCCTGAAATGAATGTTTTTTCATTCAAAAAAAATACTGAGTGGAAAACTTCGAAAAGTTCTACACACATTGGAACTTTTATTTAGTTATGTTTTGAATTTTAGCAGTATATTAAAATTAGTAGAAAATATATGCCTTTGAATAATTTGTTTTATAACATAATAATTCTCTTTTATTATTTAAAATGAAGCTGATCAGCAAAAGTTCTAGCTTGGGATTATATGGCACTTATGAATGAAATATATGTGGAGTGTTGTATCAAGTCGAAGGATGCTTTGAGAACAGCTGTTCCAGCATTTTTGTATATTGTGCAAAATAATCTCCTGTTTTTGGCTTTGTCGAAGCTTGATGCAGCTACTTATCAGGTAACTAGATTGATATTGAAAGTAATCAGTGAGTAGAATGAGTATCGAATTGAGCTACCAAATCGGGTGATGGATAGTTCATTTTATATCACAACCATGTAATACTTTATATAGCTTTATTGTGTCATTTTAGAATTTTTTGCCGATTCATCCATATGATGAAGATTGATTAGTTTAAGACTTAGGTGAAGTGTGCAAATAATAATGATATGACAGTTCTAGAAATATAGTTGTATTATAGAGCCATATAACCTAAGCCTTAAATCTGAAAGGAACCTTTCCTATTTTTTAGTAAGGAATCAGCAAGATTAGATGATAGGCATATAAATGATGCAGTTTTTTCTATTATTAATTTGACAAACGTGCTATTGGAATAGCATCATTATAGTCATGTGTCATTTTAATTATTCCGTCATTTTCCATCAAATCAATTTTCGAGGTAACCTATCAGCTAAAAATCCTCACAACAGCATTGTTTTCCGTAACATTGCTAGGAAAGAAATTGAACAGTCAAAAGTGGATATCATTACTGTTGCTGACGATTGGAATTGCTTTGGTACAAGTATGTTTTTTTTTTTTTTTTGCAAAATTATTAACGTTCCGATTTTACTCCAATTTTATGAAAAAAAAAAACCTAAAACATAGAATACATCTAAAATTTTTGTGAGAGTGATTGTTTAATTTAGTGGCTAGTTATTATAAAATAATAATGTTGCGTTTGAATTGCCATCAACTGAAACCACATAGTTTTTTAGGAAGTACGATAATTATCGAGATTAATTTGTAGTTTAGTTTCCTGTAACAATTTTGGCAAGGCAATCAAATCTATCCTGACAGATAAAGCTTTCAATTTCTACTTTGTCATCATCTACTTAGTAGCAAATCCCATAGAAATGACCAATTTCAGTTGCCCAAGGATTTAGGTGAAATAACACCAACGGAATCTTCGTCATCCGCAGATTCGGATAAAATGGTCGGGTTACTCGCTGTCATTGCAGCATGTTTCTCAAGTGGTTTTGCGGGTGTTTATTTTGAGAAAGTCTTGAAAAGTTCTTTGGTCTCACTTTGGATGCGAAATTTACAACTTGGTTCACTTTTTAATTCATTTTAGAAATTTATTTAAAACTGGAACTTTTAGAGTTTCTAAACGAAATTTCAAAATGCATTGACCAATATCTGCTTGTGAAAATTAGCCTTAAAAATTTAGAAAATTTTATCATGCTTCAGGTGTTAATATTTCAAGGTTTTCCACATTTTCAAAAACACGAATTGCTGCATTGAGCTCTAAGTTAACCCTGAGAAAAAATATTTTCGAACTTTTAAAAAATTGCGAACTTTTCTAAAGAAAGCTTTTCCTGCAAATCATTACTGAAAATTGTTCCTTTATTTATAATATGCAGTATTTTCAATTTCTTTTTACAGCATTCTTCAGCATTTTTGGTGGATTCTTCATGGTCTGGCTTTACGACTTTAAGCAAGTAAAAGAATATGGTTTTTTTCAAGGATATAACAGCATTATTTGGACTGTTGTTCTGCTGCAGGTTTCAAACTTTTGATATTTATTTGTTGGAAGAGATGTGATTTTTTGATTTTTTGTTGTGTTCAGTTAAAATTTTTAAATCTTAAAATAATGCTGCAAATGCACAGAAGTTTTCGCAACAAAATTTCTTTTAACATTGAAATAGAAAAAACTAGATGATAAGTGTAGTTATTTGATGCGAAATATGATTGATTCGTAACTCTGTGTGTAATATTGCAGTATGCATGTTTAATTGACATTGTAACGGTTACTTCATGCAGTAGGTTTGAGTATATGTAATAAAATATTCGCCTTCAAATTGTGTAGGCATTAAATTTTAATTTCATTAGAACAGTCAATTGATAACGAATTTTCCTTAATTCATAATTCTGTGATGTAATTCTCTGCTGCAGCTGCGATATGCAATAATTTTACCACAAAATGTGAACCAAGAAATGCATCATCTTTCCTTATTTTCTGTTGAAATAGAATTCAGCAATATTCTTTCCACTTCAAATAAAAATTTCCACTTCAAATATCTTGTTACCATGTCGATGAATTGTTATTTTCAGGCTTATGGAGGACTTCTTGTGGCCTTAGTAGTGAAATATGCTGATAATATACTGAAGGGTTTCGCTGTATCATTTTCAATTATACTTTCCAGTTTAATGTCCTACTGGTTGTTGGATGACTTCCAACCATCACTGTATGTTGTTTTTTTTACTTACGGTTTAAAACTCGGACTACCGAATTCTTTGTTATAATATTACTTGTATAGACTACTGTATAAGAAATGCTATGTCCAGAAATAATTTTTATTATATTTTCTAATAATCTTTGATCGAAGTGCATCTTTGGCCCAACTAGTAGTGATTTAACTCAGTGAAGATGACAGCAATAAAAAGTGTGGAATCCATATAAATTATATCGAAGTTAACTTTTTGTTTTTTACTTTTACTGAAGGAAATATAATCATATTTCTGTTTTTTGAAGTTGCATTTTTTGAAGCATTGTATTTTTTAATTTTATCGACTTTTGTGTCGAAATTTTTTTATTATGTCTTAATGTATTATCTTTTTTTGAAGGATTTTTGCTGTCGGTGCACTGGTTGTTATTTTTTCGACGTTTTTTTACGGATATGAACCAAAACGGTCGTTGGTAAATCATGAAGTTGCAAATTAAGTAGAAATCGGATATGTACATATATTACGTATGTAAAAGTGCCTAAATTTTTTTCCTTCATATTTACTTTAAATGGAATTTATTTTTTTATTATTATTGAAGTTTTCTTTATCTTAGTGCATCATTGCCTTTAATATCGATATCACTAGTTCTAATAATAATTTTATAATTTTTTAGGTGTATTTTTGTTCCAAATAATCCAAGTAAAAATTCCAGATAATATTCTTTTAGTAAATTCTGCTTAAGTCTTCCATTTATTATGTTATATTATTAATTTAGTTCTGAAATAATGTGTTTGGGCTAAATAAATGATGGAAAGTTTTCTAGAGAATGAGCTTTGAACTTGTAACAAAGTCATGGTTTTTCTCGTTAATATTCAATTCTTCAATACCTGTGCATTTATTTATTTTTCTTTTTAATATTCAATTGTTACTGAGTCAATATCTATGCATTTATTTATTCTTAGATACATATCGTTTACCGAGAAGTATCTTAGAAAATCTTTTTTATTTTCTTAACTTTTTTGGCTTTTATAAATATATAAGATGAGCCTAAAGATTTTATTTTTTGGGTTAATTTTTTTTTTAATAATTTGGATTTTATAAATTTTATTGATATAATAATATGAATAAGACATAAGTTATTGACAGAAAGATGTTATTACTATGTGAGGAAATCAGTTTTTCTTATTTCTGACCAAAATATTATTCCTTATTATAATAATAATCTTACGTTTTCGTTGTAGTCCCTGTAATTTTTTTATCAAATTTTAGTATGTCGATTGATTAAGAAATCATCGCGAAACTTTGACATTTTTCGGTTTTTTTCAGCTACTCTATTTTGCATTATTATATTTTCTACACTGAATTGTCTGGTTATTCCATAACGGGAAAACGTACAAGTAGCTGGTAGTATTCACTGATACTTTTTTTTTACTTTTGATTTTTGTTTTACATAACTTTCATTCATTATCATATAGATTAGAAAAGCTAATATTTTTAATCAGCTTGGAGATATTGTCAAACTGGTCATGTCAGTTGCATAATAGTAGTTCTAATTTCAATAAAGTGCAAATTGTAAATTGAGAATTAAATCTTTCTCTGTATATGTTTTTTATATTTTCGAGTTTCTTTCTGAACTTCAGAACCTTTTTCTTGAATTATAGTTTGGCAATATTTTGAATTCACAGTTATTTCCCAATAAAAGCTACTAATATTTTTTAATGAAATCTCATTTATCATGAACCTCAATTACCCAACTGTCGCATAAATCAATTAGTTGTTTGTCAATATATGAGAATGATTTTTTAAAATTCTAAAATGTTTTCATAATTTGCTTCTTGCAATTAAATATCGGTATTTGTTATAAATTGCTTTACAATACTCAATAAAAATTCAGCCATGAATTTCTTCTTACTTTCATATATCAGCATTTCAATTGATGATCACAATGAATGGCAAAGCTTGAAAGACCGCAGAATTGAGTGACGGAATTTCTGTGCGTATGATAAGATAGCAACATTCTGCAATGGTAGGAGAATGGGACAATTGAAAAATTTGAAGAGAAGAACGGGACAGAATGGGACATTAAATTGGAAGCAAAATGCATTGAAGATCAATATTCAGCATTTATACTTAAACAAATTGGCATGACTGTTAATGGTCGTACTACAAAAGTAATTTTAAATTCATGTTATCAATAATTGTATGTTAAGTAATTTTTTAATTTTGAATATTATTTAAATAATTGGATGAATTAGAAACTAGTTGGGTGATGAATTAATTAATTAATTATAATCATTAATGTTATTTTATTTCGGTTTATTGTTATTTTTCATATATTCATTAATGTATCATTTCATTACTTAATATATTGTTAGGTGATGAATACTAATGATATGGATGATATATTTCAAGCAATAATTTAATTGTTCCAAGAACTTATTCAGTACCTTTATGTCTTGTTAATCGCAATTGTATCTCCTTTAGAAGACAATCATTATCATTAAATTTAATCACGCGTAATTCGGAAAATTTTCTTGTGCATCCTCCTAGACATAATTGTTTCACAGGAACTTCTTTTATAGACCTTATTAGGATATAATCACAATTATTAGACTTAATTATACATAAGTGTTTCTTGTACAAGCACACTAGATAAAACCGCTCAGGTAGAAACTTTTCCTTTTCCAAGCCTTATTAGGATATAATCACAATCTTTAAGTTTAATTAGACATAATTGGTCCACTTTTCTTGAACGAATCTCATTAAAAAATAATCATTTAGAAAACTTTCGATAAACCAATCATCACACCACATTAAATATTATCATCCTCCAAATTTTTTTATTGTGAAAGCCTAATTAGGCATGTTGATCATTGAGCAAAATTTTTTCTTTGAACGCAAGTTTTCCAGAAATCTTTTCTTGTAATTCTTAATTTTTAAACTTCCATAAATTTTTTTTCAATTCAGGTTTGGTTCAGAAATACTTAAATGCATCATTTTAGGGTGGAAATATAGCGGATAATGGCGCTTTAAAACAAGCCTACAAGGCGTATATAGAATATGCGCAGAAATACCCGCAACACTCACACTTAACAGATGATCAATTATTCTTCCTCAGTTATGCCCAGATTGACATTTGCTAATTTGAAGAAAACTCTTTGTTATCGTCAAACGAGTATGTATTTGCCTTATTGAGAAAAACTTTTTCTGTTTGAAAATGCATAAAACGAAAAAGTTCGGAAAAAGCTTTTTTTTTTACTAAACTGACTTAAAAAGAACAAAATTTAAAGATATTTGAATTTAATTACTTTAAATTTATTCGCTTTTTCACCTTTTAATTTTGTTTCAAAACGGAAAAGTTTTCATTACAAAATCGATACCATCCAATCACTTTCAGTGTTGTCGCAATTATTGAAATATATACTAATTAATTTTTTGTCGCATTTTCCAGTCTAAACAGGAAAAAAGAAAGAAAAGAAATATTTGAAATAAAAATTTTAATATTTAAATGCCAGAACTTGAAATGGACCAATTAATTTTGAAATATTTGTTGTTGAAATTTTTGAAATTGTTCATGAAATAAATCAATTGGTACCAATTAAAAATCAGTTTTTAATTTAAGATTTGGTGTGGTGCTATGAATGATATGGAAGCGGTAAGGAAATTACGAGCATCCGAACATTCACCGGGACCAATTAGGTATATTACTTTTACAAAAATTCGAATTTTAAACGGACACAAATGCATTTCATTGATGATGAATAATGGTAATTAATATTACTAATTGATGTTAATAATGGCGTAATATAAAAGTAGTAGTAATGAGCTGTTATTGTTAGGTAAAAGGAAAACGATGTCATGATTTAGGACTATTGATTCAGAATTATTGATTCAATACAATGAAAATTCAAGATAATCACAAGGGATCACTATTATTGACTGATTAATACTAAGAATTTTGTTATAATTAAAAGTAAAAAGATGAAAATCAAAATTACTGATTTGTTAACCATAAATTTTTGATTCTAATGATTGCAGAGTAAAAGGGCCGTTATTGAATTCGGACGGTTTTGCAAAAGCATTTGATTGTCCATTGGGAAGTCCAATGAATCCTCGTCATAAATGTCGAGTATGGTAGGAGGACAGAAATGAAATGAAATCGTTCTAAGTTGTTGTAACTGCATTGAAATTGAAAATTGATATATTTATTGTCATTTGTCATTTCGTTAACATATCCGTTTAACGGACTAGCGGTGGAAATCAATAAGAACGATGCAAAGGCCTAGAAAGGCTATCGGGGAGGGAGATAGGAAAATGTAGGACAAGAAAAGGAGCAAATCTAACAATTATACCACTATATTAATTCGCTAATATTATTTTAACTATCAGAAAATAATCATTAAAATTTTTGAAAGAAAAATTCTTTTTCCACTCCCGATACCTCATCTTTTCTTTTCGTTGATTAATGGCGTCGTGAATATGAAATGAATGGAAATGAATGTCGCGAAACTTCCAATAAGTCAATAAATCAAATTGTAAATAAACGTTAATGACATTATGAGTCATTCAATTAATTTTACAATCCTTAGATTTACTTCCCATGTTTCTTTGGTGTTATCTAAACTTACGTCTTTTGTATTTATGTCATAAAGAAAATGCTCCACTAGCAATTGCTTAAGAGATCTATCTACCATAATCTATCAATCCTTCCTCTTCTACTATTTTGATGTTTTGACCATTGTATTAAACCATTGATCCCCCCATCTTCTCTCCCTATATAAGCTGTCAATCCTTCCACCAATACCATTTTTTGTTTATTCATTTCAGCGAGTGGTTTGGTATCATTATGTCCACGCTTTTATTGTATTTATTTTTTATTGAATTTCTTATTCATTTCTTATTCAGTTTGCGTTGCGATCTTTGTATTGTCGTTATATTTCGCGTTAACCAATTTTTCTAATAAAGGTTTAATTACCTAAGTTGTGGTGTGTGCACCTTCAACACAACTCAACTCAACATAACTCAACTCAACATAACATAACTCGACACAACTTAACTCGATACAACTCAAGTCGACACAACTCAACTCAACACAACTCAACTCAATTCAATTTTAACTCAAATTCGCGTAGTCGACAGAATAACAACAATCCCTGATCTGAACGTTGGATAGTCTAGGCTATCAATTGACTATATTGCCTTTTCTCCTCAATGTTGATTTTATCGGAAATAGCAAAGGGTAATAAATTGACATAGTTGAAAATCCTCATTTTATCAATGAATTGTGATTTGTGAAATTACTTTCTAAAAACTAATTTAACATTTGCGCTGAGCATAAGATATTAAAAATATTGTTGCACCATTAGGTTAATTTGAACAATATTAATAACATGCCCAGAAACATTTTATCTTTAAGTCACGAAATTCATTGAATTATGAGCAGCAAAGAATACTTGGCTTGACTTATCTTTAGCTGGAAATATAATCCGTAAGAAGCTTATTCATCATAGGAATAAAAACACGATTCCTGAGATAAATAAGCTTTAAAAATTTTGCAAATTTCAGTTAAGCAGAACTTTTTGAATATATTAATATTTCGTTTTTCAATAATTTTTTTGAATAGCATTATGTTTTTGCAAAAAATTTTCAAATTGCGTTTTAAATGTTAGTCTGATGTGACGAATGATTGATTTATACCGTTTAATTATGTCATTTTTAAATGCAAAATGGAAGTAATGATTTGAATTTGAAGAAAACTCTGATTAAAAGTAAACTTTTTCGTGGGAAAAAACCATAAAAGTTTTTCTTCGAGAAATTCAATTGGAAATTTAAAAAAATCATGAGCAGAATGAATGAAAAACTTTGAAAGGGAATAAATGCAACAACAGTGGAATAATTTGGGATCAGCCTGATTTGTCTATTCCACATCGATAGTGTAATCAGTTAGCGCCGCTCAAATATAAAATAGGTGAAATCCATTTGAAATTATCTTCGTGCAGCTAAGCCACGCTATTCGGATACAAACGGATTGTATTGATTTTTATAATTCTGAACGTTTCCAGTTCGCGAATATTAATTGTAATTAATCAATTCTAATTATAATTAGTCGTGTTGCTGATAAAGATGGCACATGCACACACGCACACGTATATACCATTTATCTAAGCAACATTTTCATTTTAATTTATAGCATTAATTTTATCAAAATTACATTTCATTTTATGTAACATTAAAAAACTGACAAAAGTAAACAAATTTCAGATTTGATGAAAAAGCAAACAAATGAATTTCAAATTTATTGAGCATAAAACAACGAATTATTTTTGTTTCAAAACCTTGATAGTTTTTTCAAAAATACGAAATTACAGTTTTAAAGGAATTTCTCTTTTTTGTGTATAGCATTTCTCAAGAGATAATTTCAAAATGGAATTTATAAGTGATTGATTCGAATTATTATCCATGAATTTACAGTTGTGAGCAATTGCTTTTGTAATATATCTTACAGTAGAAATCAATAACCGGTTTTTTGAATTTACTGCTACAGTAATCCGGTATGAAAGAAACCTGATATAAAGCAATGTAAACTATCTAAAATTATTTCCAGTATATCGGCTAAGTAGCAGTAATTTATTATTTTTACTTCAAAAATCTTTGCTTGAAGCTAAGTGGAGAAATAAAGAGAAAGATAAAGAAGAAAAAGATACTTTGTGATAATTTTCAATTCCTGAAAATAATAACAACCTTAAAATTATTATATCATTTTCTTAAATTTAAAAAAGAAAATGAAAATCCAAATAAAAAAGGTGCTAGTAAAAATGTTTTACAAATTGATCGATCAACCAGTACTAGTACCGGGAGCTTGTTGCTCAAATTTAAATGACTGTATTGATTGTATTGGTGATCGTATATCGGAATGTGTCAATTGGTAATTACGGGCCGAATACCTGTAAGAATATCAAAATCAATACCAATAATATCTATCAATAATTATCAATAGTATCAATAATTACCTGCCAATGATTATCATCTCAATAATACGCATTATATCAAGAATTGCTCATATCAGTGATTAAATATCATATCAATAATTGTACATAACAGCAGCGATTGCATATCAATTATATTAAGTATGCATAAATAATTAAAGCAAAACTATGATACAAATATTATTTTTTATTTCATAAAACTATTATTTTTTTGTTTTAACTTTCTTAAAGTTTTTGTTCAATTTTCATTCAATTAAACCATTTGAAGCTTTCAACATAGAAAATTTCATTTCAGTACTAATAAATAAATTAATCGATCAGTTTTATAAATACCCAAAATGAAAATTCATTGTTCAACCTTCGGTGAAGATCAACTTCCGGACAGGGCAATTGATAGCATGAACATGAATATATAGAAGCATTTTCGAAATCAATTGATTTTGCTCCATGCCTCTCATTTTCTTCATCTTTTTCAACATTTTCATCGTCATATGATTTTTTAACAAAAGATGAACATTTGTACAGATATGGTGATCTTCGGCCAAGATGTTTTGTCACACGTACAAGTCCTGTAAAAATCGTGCCAATTATTTAAAAATAAAGGAAAATTTTGAAATTAAATTAAAAACGTTGCATTCACTTTATGAAACCACAAATTCACAACACGTAATTATTATAATTTTTGTTTATTTGCTCAGAAAATTGGATAAATTAGGCAAAAAAAAGAACGACTAATTTCTTTTGAAATTTTTCAACGGTTTTTTGAATGTCATTAAAGAAAGCAAAGAAAAGCAAAATTGAAATTGTGGCGTATTTTAAAAAATTTTAGTTTTTTTAAAAGAAGTGAAAAAAAGCCTCGAGCAGCTAGCAATTCTTCTTGCTTATCGCGTTTTTCATCTGCCGTATTCATTGTTAAAAATCGCAGCACCAGTAAATTCATTGCTGCTGAGATAACTGTTAAACCAAACATGATAAAGATAAGCGCAAATGTCACATATTCCGGTGATTTCTGTAGTGCGCCATTCTTTTGCAGTGCTACATAATCACCAAAACCTGCAAGGAATTGTATTTTAATTTTTTTTGCATGAAATTTCACTTGCGTAATTTGTTAATAAATCCGAATTTTCAAGAAAAACATTGAAAAAAAAGTTCGGACAAAATTCAGCGATAAATTTTTTTATTTAAGCACCGAAGTTAAAATATTTGTCAAAAAAATTAGATTTATTATTGGAATAATTGTGATGGAAAAAATGTTTTTTCCGAATTTCGTGCTGAAATGTGATAAATTTTACGCATGAATTTAAACAGAAAAGTTAAGAGATAATGAAAATCAGTAAAACAGGAACTGAAAATGAATTTCATCGTATTTGAGAAAAAAAATTCGCTGATAATTTTTATTGATTGAAGCAGTTGCCGGTTTTCTGAGCTTTTTTCTTATTTCCTTCCTTTTTATTAACTTCCAGTTACAACAAAACCGGTTTTATTCCGGATATCTGTGGCGGAAATAATTGAAAACAATCAAATACTTGCCAATGGTAGTGAGAGTAATGAAGCAGTAGTATAAACTATCGAAATATGTCCATTTTTCATAACTTTGAAAGACATAAGCTCCTGAGGCAATGAGGAATGTACCACAGCCTGAAGCAACCAGAATCAAATCCAAATAAGTAACATTGGCCGGTTTTCCGGCCAAACGTTTACACATGCGTAGAAGCACTGCTGCAAACGTATTGATCCTGAAAATTTTATTTCATTTTAAATGAAATTATTTTAAAAGAATAATAGCATATAAGTATGAATGGTTGTGCTTTAATCAGTTATAAGTTTAAATCAACTAATATCTGTGTTTGATAATTAGCAACAATGATATAAAAATATTGAAATGATATTAATAAATGATATAAGTGCCCTACAGTGATATTATAAATATACTACAGTGATAAAGATGATATAAAAATAACACATCAAATGTAGCATATAATGCAACATGCTCCATCATTTTATTGGAATAATTTTCAAAAAGTAAAAAAATGAAAAAATTTTTGCTTGGAAAAAAAAAGAATTTCGAAAATTTGAATTTATTTCAAATTTTAATTTCTTCGAAAATTTTCAAAGCTTACTTGCATAACAAATTTTTCTCAAGTTTTAAATTTTCACTTTTCTTATTTAAAAAAAAATTTGAAAATGTTCGAAAATTTTTGACTGCAATAAATTTTTTATACCTTTCACCGATACTTTGAAACATAACAAGTCCTAGTGGAATACCAGCGAGCGCATAAAACATACAAAATATTTTACCGCCGATTGTTGATGGAGTACTGTGACCGTAACCTAAAATTACAATAAAATTATGTCAAATGATGAATTAATGATCCATATATGTTATTTGTTATCATATCATATCATACCATATCAAATAGTGATTACTAACAGCAAAGGTTATGGTAAAACTATTCGGAAATAATAATCCGTAGATTGTTATCATTTCATATCATATCAAACAAACTGCTGCTTTTTGCTCTTTTTTCCATTTCTTAATTAAAATATATTTAAGGTATTTAATTTAGAAGTATTTAATTTAAAAGGGAAATCTAAAGGAACTAAGGCATAATACAATTTCTATCACCAAGTAATTAAGTCCAGGAAGAATGCGTGATACTGAAATAATTGCGAATCAATTCAGACAACTTTAGTACATTGAAATGATTTTTAGATTAACGAAAAACAGAATGAATTAAAAGACAAAGCTGCTGAAAATATTGAAATTTCCGTCAGATTTAAAAAATAAAATAAAATTCCAAGCAACCTATTACAGATTGCTTATATATGCCGAATTTTACACATAAAAAATTAATACAAGAAATTTAATTAATTTGACAACTGGAATTACAATCTGAAAATTCATTACTTTTAATGTTTAATCAATAAGTGATCATATCACTGCTTTGCAATTTTACACTTGCAACTGTTTACTTTCAAAAAATTTTGCTCATAAAATTAAAAAACAAAAAGCAAGCAAACAAACAAAAAAGTAAACAAATAGGCAAAATGAAAACAAATAAGCGAATTAATCAATTCATATCAGATTGACAAATTAGACAAAACAAACATAACTGATAATTAATTACCAATAGTTGTGATAACAGTGGTAGCAAAGTAGAATGCACCACTAAATTTCCATTGATGACCAGCACGATGTGGCAATGACCTAACAATAATTGCTTCCAATACTCCATAATCAGCGTTGCTGATATTGTACTTGTCAATTAAACTTGTCTTCATTTTTGTTACCAATGATCTCTGCAAATATTCCAACTTCAACAATTCACATTTCATGTAATTAATTAAATTACTCAACAAAGAAAATGAACGAAATTTGCCATATGCAATGATACCGTAATTTTTGATTTTATTGAAATTAAATGAAAAGAAAACCTTTTGTCATAAAAAAATAAACTGGCGTTTTTGTGACAACTTATTTGTGGAATCGTATAAAAAAAATTTTTGTTAGCAAAATATTTTTATAGTAAACACAAACTTATTTTTTTTAAATTTTGTTAATAAAATGTTTCATTTTAATCGTTGAAATATATTTTGAGGAAGAAATGAATGACAAAAATTTTTCACAAAATTTAAAATATTTTTAATTTAAGAAACACATTGAATTCTGCAACATATTAACAAGAAGATTAATTTTTTAAAAAAATGGAATTAACTCAGTCTTTTTGTTCTTAAATGAATATAATTAATTTAATAATTATTGAATTTTTCGCATTCATTAATATATAAGCAAATACTATTATTTGTTTGAATGTCAATTATTATTGTTATAGCTAACAATATGCAAGTAATTAATCAGTAAAATAGTGTAAATATTTCAAAAAAAAAAATTTTAATTTTCTGCAAGTTAATTATAAAAAAAAAAGTATGTAGGAATATACATCAACAACATATGAAATTTGCTTTTTTTGCCAAAATACCAATCAGTATTAATTAACAGCTATAAAGTCAACTGCTGTCGAAAAAAAGAAATTGAACATTAGTTGCTGCCTTTTTAATTAGTTGTTCCCTGTACGTCTTAGCTAATATTAGATTTCAAATAATTATAAGTAAATATTTAAAAGAAGGTACAATTAATTTAACATTTTTCGTTCTTTTATGATAAATGGCTAATTTGATACAAATAAGATTATATGAAAAAATTATATCTTTAACTTTGACATTTTATTTTTTAATGGAAATTAACTTTACTTGTTGCATTTCGTTGTCAGATTCCAGTGCATCAAAAACAGCTGCACCAATAAGTAAATAAGTTAATGTACAAACAATTAGCGATAGCGTACGAATATTTTGGCGTTTCATGCCACATCACCGCCACATATAAATTTCCTTTCTTTTTCCACCCTATCGAAATGCTTTACCTTACCCAAAATATTAACTGGAAAATCTGCGGCGACTTCCTATGACTTGCCATAAACAGATATCGATTATACGGAAAACGGATTTTGCGAAAATACTAAAAAGAGGATCAGTTTCAATTAATTATTACAAACTAATATCGTAATAATGTCAGTGTGATAATAATATATATATCGCAATAATATTAGTATCGAATAATGTGAATATCGTAATTTGGAAACGATTTGAAAATGCTGAACGCTTTTTGTTATTTTCTTGCACTTATCACTACTACGTCAATTCCTTTTCGTTTTTTTCCCACAAATAAATTGAATTTGAAATGTCGATTTAATATTCGAAATTTTTCATTTCTTAGCAAATTTACCTATGCCTGGAATTATGTTAAATTGACACTCAAATCCTTTTTTGTTTTTCCATTTAAGTGACAAAAAAAAATTGAATCAAATTTATTATTCAATTACAAAGCAGCTCAATTATTTTCAAGTTTTTTAATTCGTCTTAGAGATAATATCAGTTGCAAAATAATAATTGTAGATTAATAAATTGAATTATTGAGAAAATGCAAAAATAGCCTCAGGATTGTTTAGCCCTCATTAATTTACTAGACTAATTAATTTAAAATTTTATTCTTAAAGATCAAATTGGTTAAAAAGATAAAAAATTTCGTCTTCCGTTGTTGAGTGCAGCAAAATGAAAAATTATTGAATGTAACAAAACAAACTTTCGCTTCTTTTTTTTTCATTTTTATATTTTGCTGTTAAAACTGAAAACTAAAACGGCTGATGAAGGGAAGAGATAAAATGGAGTGAAATAATATATCACAAATTCTGATCAATGAGTAGAGAGTGAAAGAAAAAGAAAAAAGGGATGATTTTTTTCATAAAAATAAATTTATTATTTTTTAAACTGAGTCATTCAGTAAAAAGGAATCAATTGCTATTTTTGAAGTAAGAAATAGCAAGAAGTGATATTCCAATAAGTCAGTTGCGAACTTGATTCAGGCATACACTTTAAAATACAAATTCAAAAGTTATGGAGAAATAACCTGCGTGAACACGTGTACATACGTGATCTGTAAGCTGGATTTAGACGAACGCTTTTTGAAGAATTTTCAAAAAAATTTAATATACGTATACGTATATACACGGACACACACTAATTTCTGGCAAAAAAATTGAATGAAGAAGCTGCAAAAAAGGCTAAATTATTTTTTTATTTGAAAAATATTTTCAATTTTGTATTGAAATTTTTGTTTTCAAGCATATAAAATGCATTGAAATGCAAATGGACAGATTATATAAGAATTAAATTGCATTAATTGTGAATGAAATAAAACGAATTAAAGTAATTATCACAAAAGACTAATTGACTTTTTGCCAAATAATTTGTGAAATTTTTCTTCGAAGAATTAAATTAATAATTTTTTGATTTTAACAAATGATAAATACGAATGAAATTAGATAATAGCGGAGAGAACAAAATTAAATCGATGAGTATTTATTCGTAAATCAAAAATAAATTTAATGAGTTAAATGAAAAACTCAGCAAAAAAAAGGCGCTAAAATCAAATTGAATTTTAGCGCTATCACAAAAAGTCATAATCGATACAGCAGAATTGTTTACAATCAAAGTAAAAGAAAAAGTTTAGCAAAAATGATATAAGAAAGCAAGAAATGTACCGAATAAATAGCGTATTGATACAAATTTATCAGTAAAATGATACGATAACGTGCGGGACGTGATATTTCAATATTGCTGATATAGAATACAAATTAATATATAAGATCGAAATCATATACATTTCTAAAAATGATATGCCAAATAAATTTACTGCATAAGCCTATGTAAAAGTAGTGTTTCAATTAAAATGCACTGAATTTAAGAATTAATCTTTCCTCCAATACTATTTGATGAATCGTTTGATAAAAACGTTAGAAAATTCGAAGAAAGGAAAAGTATTAGAAATTGCAACTGTAATTGAATATTTACTTTGTTCGAAAGTGTTCAAGATAACAAAAATTCGAAATGAATAATAATTTGGAAATAAGTAAATAATTACAAAAAACCTGTGTTTAATTCAAATTTATTTTTAACAAAAAATAAAATTTACTAAATGAGCAATGAAAATTATATAAATGTAAACGTTTCAGAATTCTTCAATTAATTAACCAAGATTTTAGATGTGAATAATTGCAATTTAAGTTAATTAATAATAAATTAACATGTTTAGCTGAAATCGTAATAATTCAGATTGTCTGCAAATACGTTTGTTTAAAGCCTCAATTTGTAACCATAGACGAGGTAATAGTTGCTTTTTCTGTTGGTCATTAACTAAAATCTTGATAACTTATATTTGCTTGTTAAACTGTACGGCTTGCAAGGATAGATTTCATAAAGTTTTACAAATCGTTGAAAACACTTTTATTCCAATGGACACACTGATCAGAATGGTACTTGTAATTAAATTAGTTAGTAAATGTATTCAGAATTTGAAATTGAAAAAAATTTATTTCCATAATTTGAAATTTAGCTTGTTTCTCAAACAGTTAAAATAATATTTAATCAAATATTCAACAATATTATTTTTGTTTTATTAGACTATATAGACTGAGAATGAAAGAAAACAGAAACAACTGTAGTTGTTTACAGATGATCCAAATTTTAAATTATCACTTTTTAGTTGTTATTGCTATTGCTGTTGTAATAGCCGATATATCCTTCGTCCTATGGCTTAAAATTTTTTTTTCGAAATTTAAAGGAACGAAGAGAAAGTAGTAAACAGAAACGATATTTCACAGTCAAACATACATTCTACTGTGCCTTGTTTTGTTTTTTTATATTTTTCATTAAATTATTAAACAGTGCAAAATGTAAATTTTACCTTCACAATATGCAATTCACATCATAACAATTTTATCAAATCATCTTTTTTTTGCAAAAGAAAGGAATGTTTTAAAATGATAATAATTGAATATTGAAGTAGCATTTTGAAAATTAACTTTAAAAATTACCAATCAATAACTGTGTTCCTTTTAAAATCAATCAATACTGCTATGCTGTATAACTTTACCTTTTTATGATCAATCAATAATTACTACATGTAAATGTAAATTACTAACTGTGAATGGATACATGCAAATTTTTTATTTTTTACGACACTTTTTGAATCAATCATTATTGCTATGCTGCGCAATATTGGTATTTCTATTTATTTGCACATTTATATATATTCACCATATTTTCCTTCAGTTAAAATGCTCAATACGATTACTACTGCATTCTTTAATTTGAGAAAAAAACACCTTGTTAGGAACTTATCAATTGAGTGTCGCCCTATTACTTTCAACTTTACCGATGCATTTTATATTTGTGGTAAAAGTTGAAAAAAAATCTTTGCAAATTTTTGAGGTAGAAATCCCGGAAAATAACAGATCTTTGGGATTTCCAAATAAAAAGTCTATTGATTAAGCAATTGTTATTTTATAACTTAGATTTTGTCAAATACAAACACTGATATATCCTTTCACACAATTAATTATCGAGCAATAATTAATTAATTAACTATATTTATGTATTGGTTTATTATTTTTGGAAAAATTTTCTTAATGCAAAAAAGTGCTTTCGTTTTTTTATGACAAAAACAAATATTTTTGCATGATGCTAATTAAAAAAGGCAATCAGTAAAATGACATTTAAAAAAAAGCAATTTTTGCACCCCCTTCTAACTCTTCAATTATTATTACAATTATTACAATGTTTTAAAAAATGAAAGAAACAAAAAAAAGTATTATTTTTCAGGTTTCTTCTTAAAATTGAGAGAGATTTAAAAAAAAATTAGCAAACAATTTTTGAAATAAGCTTTTATTGTTAAGTAAGAAACGAGTAAAAGCATAATAATATTTTTTTGTTTTTTATGACTTTTCATTAAAAATATAAATATTACAACATATTTGTTAGGAAATGAAATGCGTTGTTCATTATCTGATTATTCACTTAATTACTTAATTACTAATTTATTTAGTCTTGTTTGAAAAAAATAAACTTTAAGAAATTAAACCAAACTGAGATTTGAAACAAATATTATTTCAATCATTTTAAGAATTTAGCTTATCAGCATAATAATTCTAGTCGTACTAACCAGATAGATAAATCTAGAAACAATTATATGCTAAAATAGTTTTAAACTCAAATTGAAGTATTCCTTTCATTATTCTTCACGAAACATATGTGCACTGAATATTTTTGTTCACGTGATATACACGTCTTATATAAAATAACCAAGTACGTACTACTGCCACGTAATCATAAGCAAAAATAATGGTAAGCAAATAGATGATCAAGCATAAGTAAATAATAAAGTATGTAATAAAGTAACAGAGTAAAATAAAGTTCAGAAATCAATGCAAAAAAATGTCGTCGTGGCTTGGCTTCGCGAACAAAGATTTGCAGGATTTCATCCACGCTTGATACAGACTCGCTTGTAATTAACAAAAATAATACGTGATATGCAAATATGATTGCATGGGATGTAGCGGAAATCTTCTTGGGTAATGTAGATAGTGCGCGGATTTTTCTGCGATATCTTCTCGGCATTGATTTTACGGATAATTTTAAAGGAAATAGCAGCATTATGAATTGTGTGTCACCATACTCCCAACTGGATGCTAGAGTAAACCAGTATCCATTTTTGGCAGTCAATTTGATTGAAATTAAGGTAGATACTGCTTTAGAAAATCTTTATATCGCTTTTTAGGGGCACCTCTCATACTCTCTCATGCGAGAGCCGATGGCAATTTAGCCACACAGGACAATCTTCGGTAGACGGTGACCTTCAACGCTGTCCTTCCCCACATACTACATACTCAGCGAATAGCTTCAATACTGATGATAGCTGCCTATTGAACTGTCTCATTTGTAACACGATCAGTGCAGTGGATGTTGAGGATTGAGCTGCAACGCTGAAGAAAGTTCGAGGAGATGGTGGCGGTAGATGATCTAGAATTTAGATCCTTACAAAAGAATAGGTAGTACGGTGGCTCTATAAATAACAGTTTTGGTATTGTTTTTCAAATGTTTGTCTTCATAAAACTTTTCGAAGACCCTAAATGCTTTAGTTATTCTATTGTCTAGCGTTAGCGATTATGCCAAGATAATTGAACTCCTGGACAGTTTTCTATTCTGAGTCCCTGTGATGACGTATGGAAAATGGTGTTCCGCTTGGGTGATGGTTGGCGACGAACCTCTATCTTCCTTACAATGAAAAGATTAAATAAAAATATATATTTATCACTATTTTAATTATTAATGTTAATTAATAATAATGCAAAAATATATTGCTACAAAAATTGCAAAATTCTGAAAAAAGACAATCATAAATTCATTTTTCTTCATAATTAATTAATAACATATATATTTTATCAATAATAATTTCAATCGGATATTTTTTTTTCAATCGGAAACACTTGTCGAATGTGAAAAGTTTTGAGTTTTTAAATAGAAATAATTAAAAATTTTAATTTTTAAGCTAATTATAAGGAAAATATTAAATTGGAAATAGTAACAATTAAAAATGATTACGTTACTAAACAGTGATAATTAAGATTGATAGCCAAAACAAATTATTAGTTAGTGATGAACAAAAACGATTAAACTATTGAATTGTAATAATCAGAAATGATTGAATTATTGAATATTGCTAGTTAAGATAAAACTTGTTAATGTTAACTTGTTAATCAAAGGTGATTAAAAGTAATTGAATTAATAAATAATGATAAAACTGATTGTATCGTTCAAAGTAGCGATTGAAAAGTTTAAATTATTCAGCATTGATGATCAAAAATGATTTAGTTCAATATTTATAATCAAAAATTTTTTTAAATAGAAATGATAAAAATATATGCAAAAGAGCATTACACAAAATTTTTACTTAAATTTGAATTTTCATATTTATTATTTGTTGGAACAAGTAAGCATTTAAAAATCACTGTGTAATATTTTAATAATTATTTCAGTAAGAATACAAAGCTAATTATCTAAAAATGAACAATTGAATAAAATGCAAAGAGGAAGAAATTATTCGAAATTAATATTCGTATGCAAAAAAAAACTTATTTTTTTAAAAATCTCAGTATATATTTGAAATATTCATTTAAATGTAAAAAAGAATAATTTCATCAATTTTAGTTTTTCCGACTGAAGATATATATACTGAAATTTTTTTGACACTTTTAGTATATAGCTAAAATTTTTTTGTCATTATTGCACCTTGCAAAATCTAGCAAATAATTTAAGTTTGAATATTTTCATTACTTACTGTTTAATATACATATTACTTTCTCACAAATCAGGAAAGCCTAAATTTGAAATAACGAATTTTTGAAATGAAATTTGCTTTGATTGTTTTTACTTTAAAATACAATAAATAGCTTAATTTTTGACAGGAAGACAAAACGTTGACTGCTTTAAAAAAGAAACTAAAATTTATCTAGTTCCGATTGAAATTGACTCATTAATCCCAGAAAGTTTAGAATGGCAGCTAGCTAACTTGATTAATTTCAGTAATTAATGATTGAATACAGAAAAACCGATCTTAAGATTGCTTGAAAATAGTAGAACAAAATATGAAAATTTCTACGGCAAAATATCAATTCCAATTTAATTTTTCATTAAGAGTGATTTATTTTGTTTAACAAAAACAGCAAAGCATGATCAAAAAAATGTTACTAATCTTCGAAAAAGCAAGGCTCATTTTAGTTTAAATTTCTTATTTTCTCTCAAAAGCATTGAATTTTAAGTTTTTTAAAACAGAGAAGTAAATTAAATAGCGAACCAACTCTAACTGGCAACAGTTATAACTTATTTATTCCACGCATTAAATTTAATATAAAAAAAAGTCGAAGAAGATCGAAAGTACTCCGGAGCTGGATCATTCTAACTTCGTTCACAGTTTTTAATGAAATTTATTTGTGAAAATTTTTCAAGCTTCTGACGAATGAGCTTTACCAAATAAGTAGAAGCAGATTCGATCATTGCAACTGCATTTGGAATTTTTCATGCAAATTTCATAAATTGACAAAACACAAACATTTCCATTAATGATAATTTAAAATTTGCTTGCTTTTTAAAACATGTTTTTGAACAAATTTTTAGAATTAAATTAAATCTGAAATTTCTTTAAACCAAAGATTTTGATTTCCAAAACTTTTATACGCCGAATTCGCATTTCCAAATCATCATATCTGAATTAGCAATGGACAAAAATTTCATCAAATGAAATTATCAAAAACGAAAGCAAGGTTAAAAAAAGGCAACAGAAAAAAAGAAATTGGTGCATCCAGAAAAATCTCGTAATTTTAACACAAAACTATTAAAATTAAATACTAATTTAAGTGCAATTGTAACAAATGAGAAATTAATTAGTGCTAATCAATAATCTATCCATCACCATTTTGTAATACTTACAAGACACTACTTATTTAAATTTCCTATGAAAAAATAAATTATATAGAGCGAGTGTCTAGATGGATCGAAATGAATAAATGTGAATTTTAAGCTGAAGTAGGCAGGCGGAAAAAAAACCAAGCAGGAATGACGTAAATACTAAACAAAAATTTTGAAACTATAATTTACGATTGCTTTTAAATGTGTGTATGTGTGTGTACAAAGCATATATTGTTCCTACTTGTCTGTATGTATGTGTATGCGTGTGCATATATCTGTGTGTACGTATGTTATCTATATGTATGCGTGTGTGTATGTGTGTGTTTATGAAGAAATTGCAGTAAACAAAATTATTGCCATTTTTTAATTATATTTACATAATTACAGAAAATCACCAATACATTTGCATTGGTTTGACAATTCAAAAATGAAATTCATTGAATTTCTAATAACGAATTGAAATTAAAAGTAAATGATAAAAATGAAAGAATAAAAAAATTTTTGCATTGATTAAAATTCATTAATTTTTATTCCATTTTTTAATTTCAATAAAATTTTTAAAACTATTCAAAAATTATGAACTATTTCAATAATAACGTAAAGAAAAAGGAATAGAAAACATATGGAAGTCTTTGATAATTTTTAATCTAATTTTTATATTTTATTTATTATTTATTGATTTAAAACTTCAAAAAATCAAATTTCAACGCTTTTATATCATTCTTCGTTGCTGTTATTGTCATTGTTAACGGTATTTTTGTTAACGTGTCATTGTTAACGCCTTTCTCGTCCTTACTCGTCGGTTGTTGTTACGAATTATTGTCGATATTATTGTTACTGTTATCGTTGATATATTAACAATACGTAAACAACTTTTTTCTCTCACCCTCACCATCGTATTCATTAATTAATTTCTCCATCCAAATATTTGTTTGCTGAAAGTTTTTTATGCTAAATAAATACAATAAGTTTGCATATTTTACTGAATTCAGAAAAATTTAAAGGTCAAGATTTCGTCAAGACGTCATTTCGGTGTCATCTATTTCAGTAACTTTTAACTTAATGCCTTGCGAAAGAGGGGAAGAGAGAAGGAGAAAGAAGATGAAGAATTTGAATTGCTTTCCAAAAAAGTTCCCATTATTTATCGAGTCTTAATGTTGCATTGCACTTCCACGGCTGTCTTCTTACAGTTGGCTTATTTGGCATAGCATAAAGTGATTTGAAACGTATATGAAGGTACTGCTCGAAAAACTTTTTTTTTTTATCTCTCTCCCATATTGTGCAACATTTTTTTAGCCTCATATGCATCACATGAGGCCGATAATGAAAAGCCTAGTGCAAGTTTCGAATAGCATTGCTAGGCTATTCATTCAATAAATAAGTGTATGTTAGCAAGCATTAGTTAACAACTTTATTAGTTATTCAACCAATGTTTCTTGGCTTGTTTACAGCGATAACAGAATTGTTCTCAGTTATTTTTGTCATCAATTTATCACTGTTAAGTTACAAAAAAAAATTTAGAAAAATCAAAATAAGTGAAGTAAATAATTAAAATGAAATGAATATTGGTAGGTCTAAAGGAAATTTTGAAATTCAAAAGTCAATGATTCAAAAAATTTTAATTTAAAAATTTTTAATAATTTATTTTTGAATCGGAATCTTTTTACTTTAATTTTAATGAACTTTTTCCATTTCTTAAACCAATTCTTTATTTCAGATTTTATAAATTTTACAGGTCAAATAGCACTTGCATTGGCGCAAAATTGATTGGAAAAATTAAATTTTCACCTAATTAAAATTTTTCATTTGTTGAAATGCTTGCTCGTTTGGAAAACAATTATGACTTTCAAATTACTTCTTGATCGTTTTTTTTTGCAAAATTTCAATTAATTTTTTCGTTAGAAAGTTGAAATGTTTGTTTGTTTTGGAATCAACTGATCATAAAGTTTAAATTTAGTATTTACATCTTTTTTTCTTCACAAAATTTCAATTTTTATTGATTTTTTATAGGAAAAATTTTTTTATCAATCTTGTTTTTGTTTCATTTTTTCCATCTCTTTTTCATTGTTATTGTTGGCTAGGTATCAAGTTAGAATAGGCCTGATTTCAATATTATTCAAGTTACCATTTGGCTTATATATGCAAGATCCCTTATTTCGTTTTTCAATTCCCTCTCTCTCTCGTTACGTTCGAGCCATTAGAATTTAATTAAGCAATGCTTCACACGTAAAAATGCGCTCATTCAATTCGGTAGAAATATAAGCCAAGAAAAATACCGAATCAAATGTTCAAATTGAGGTTATTAATAATATGAGTCATTTGTTTCTATATGCCAGAAACTTACACACACACTGAACTTGATCGTTTAATTCGGTTAATCCGGTATTTTTTATTGATTCATCAACATTGACTATTTCTCATTAACTCAAGGCACTCATTTCTTTTTTCTGTATGCCTCTTCACTAATTGGTACACCTGTCGAATTTGATAAGTTGGAGCATTGTTAACATTCTGTATCTTCATTTCAACAAAATTCCAATAGTTTCTTTTTCCGGAACACATTCATCTTTTAATTTGCAAACGTATGAAAACTTTTTACTACCATAAAATTTCAGAAAGAATTGTTCAAGTATTAACGATGTGTTTTTTAAAGCCTAAAAGTTTCAAACTCAAAATAATTCATTAAATCAATTGAAAAAATTTCACCAATCATTTTTACAATATATATATAAAATACAGGTAATATTAGTTATCAAAGTGATTTGCTCTAAAATTTAAAGTTGAAATTTAATTTTGCTGTATGAATTTTGAATATTATCCCAAGAAATTCTTGTAAATTTTTGGAATGGTTTATTAAAATTTCAAAGTTTGCTATAAACTTTACAATAATAATATTTGAATAATGAATTTCTTGCGACAAACTCAGGAATAGTAATAATAGTAATAATGACGATCATATAATGATAATTAAGATTTTTCGATATACTTCACAATAATAATGACCACAGTAATGAGAACAGATTAACAATGATAGTTTTTGTTATTTTCCTCATATTTCTTATCATTAAGCTTTCATATTATATTTCAAGGCATTGTAATAAATTCATGAAGAAAGAAAGAAAAAAATAAAAATTCAAAGCTTTTCAGAAAAAATTAAGGAAAAGGACATTAGAAATGGCAAAAGAACAAAGTGAAGTGATTGGAGAATTGATGGATTCGCTTTTTTCACGTGAACAACTTCAGGATAACAGCAATGAGCAATGGTGGCAAAAATAACATCTTTTTAAATTAAATTCTGATTTCTTTATTCCTTCAATTCTCAAAACCATACTTTGTTGTCATACCAATCAACTCTAAGCTTTTATTTTAATTGATATACAGGTTTTTTCTCTTTTTCCCTTTTATATAAAACATTTTTAGGATCATAGTTAATTTTAGTTAATTTGAAAGAATCAAATTTAAAAGGAAAAAGTGATTTTTATTAAACTAATGCAATTTAACAGGAATTTCCTCATCACTCGACCACTACTATTCGGTACGTGGGATAATGTTTTTACCACTGTTTTAGTAAATATTTTCGGTGTTATCGTATTCCTTCGCATGGATTGTGGTTAGTGTATTTACAACATATTTATTTAATTAAATAATTAAGTGAACAATTCCTGAAATAAATTAACTACTTAGCACAAAAAAAATCCTTTTTAATTATAATTTATCTCATATAGCAGAAAAAAGTTTATTTTACTATATATTCATAATTCTTTATCACGAATGCATTTCGTATAAAGTAAACTAAACTTAAAGTAAAGCATAAAGTAGTCATAAAGCATTTACTGTTCATTGATGGAATTTAAAATTTGATAATGACAATTAATTAATATTCTATTTTTCATTGGTTATTTCTACAATTGATATTTTATTTGATAACAAAGAGAATTTGTTTTATGATTTAATTTTTATTTCGCAATAATTGGTCGTTGTAAAATTTCACCAATTTTAAACTCCTCATTTTTGCAGGGAATTGCTGGAATATTAAATGCTGCCATTTTATTAACTATTTGTACATCACTTGCACTAACATCCGTTTTCTCCGCTATTGGCAGTTGTCAAATTCAAAGTGGTGGCATATATTTCCTTGTATCACATATCTTTGATAGCCAAATTGGTGGAGCTGTTGGCTTAATTAATTTTTTTTTAACAGATGATAAATGAACATTAAAGCATACTTTTAGTTAATTGATTTAAAAACGTTAATCTAAAAAAATTAAAATAATGTGATGGAATTAAAATTTTAATTTGAAATTTACTAGTAGAAATTCTTTGATTGTTGTTAATTTAAATTAATTATTTGTTAGCGCTAATAAGCGTTAGTCTAAGATTTTAGCAACTTTCATGTCAAATATTAGTTGTAATTTTTCGATATTAATTTATGTTATTATAATTGAAAATTTCTATTTGATAATTTCAATTTTGAAATTTCAATTTCTCCAATAATTTTCAAACTTTTGTTTAACTATTTATTTTGTAGTCTATTGCAACTACACTGGTTGTCATTGGTTTTGGTGAAAGTGTCGCAGGTTTTGTTGGAATTGAATCTTTGTTTGCTTATAAACTTATTGCTGTCGTAGCGTTACGGGTGTTCTTTTGTTGTTGAATTCAAAGTATCTGTCAGGAAAAAATTTCCAATTTGAGCATTTTTTATTTAGAAATGTGAAATGACAGAAATTACTAATTAATGGCACTTAATTGAACAATCGATTTTAGCAAATTATAATTCGAATTAAACTACTTTTTAAGTTTCCAAGTTAGTAAGTTTTTTTATGCATTACTTCTTGGATAAATAAGTTTATGTTATATTAAATTAATTTCATAGTATATTTTCTTCTTAGAAATTTTGTTTGTTTTTTTATGGACTATAATTTAAATTTAAATAATATTAATTAAGAAATAATTTTTTTTTTTGAAATGCTATGCTGCATAATTAATCAAATATTGCAACCAATCATTTGTAATTAATTATTTAGGTATTGATATAATTGATGTACGTTGAGTTATTCGATTACAACTGGTACTGCTGATATTTTTAATGCTTGCAGTTGCCGATTTCTGTATAGGAGCATTATTTAAAGTTGATATAGATTTGCACTAACTTATTTAAGTCAATCACTCAAATTAAACTTAATTTTTACGCCAAATCAAAATTTTTAAGGAAATTTATAGGGAATAAATTAATATTTCTTCTTCTTAAACATACATGGTGATTTTCTATTTAGACACAAAGAAAAAAATATGACTAAGTTAATTTATATTTGCACGCAGCACGCAAAACAGCATCACTACATGCAAGCATATGTTCATCTCGAATTTACCTTTGCAGGACATGGCGTAGGACATTTTTCGGTGATAAAATTTGATGCAAATATGGATCCAATATATGACGGCTTTAACTGTTCGCAGAATGATAATGGCCACAGCAATTAGCAGCGACAGTTTTTGCTATTTTTTCTCACATTAAGTTTTTATTATATATTTAAAGGCACTGTAACAAATTCACGAAGAAAGAAAGAAAAAAGTGAGAATTCAAAATTTTTAAAAAAAAATTAAGGAAAAGAACATCCGAAATGGCAAAAGAACAAAATGAAGTAATTGGAGAACCGATGGATTCGCTTTTTTCACGTGGACAACTTCAGGATAATAGCAATGAACCGTAGTGGCAAAAGTAACATCTGTTTAAATTAAATTCTTATTTCTTTATTCCTTCAATTCTCAAAACTTTTCCAAATTTTGCTGTCACACCAGTCAACTCATAGTTTTTAGTTCATTAATTAATGAGGTTTTTTCTGTTTTTCCCTTTTATATAAAACATTTTTAAGTTCATATTTAATTTCAGTTATCTTGAAGAATTAAAGGTAATAAATGTGTTTAATTAATTAATTGAAATATTTGGTGGCTAAATTGTTGGAGCTGTTTGATTAATGCAGTAATTAATTAATATTAAAACACACATTTAATTCATCAATTATTTAATGTAATTAGTGGCCAAATTAGTGAAATTGTTAACTTAATGTATGTTTTTTCTTGACAGATGACAAATGAAAATTAAAGCATACTTTTAGTTGATTAATTTAAAAAAGTTATTCCAAAAAATTAAAATAATATGATGGAATTAAAACTTTAATTTAAAGTTTAATAATAGAAAATTTTTGATTAATGTTAGTTTAAATTAATTATTTGTTAGCGCTTATTGAATATTTTAGCGTTAATAAGTGTTAGCCTAAAATTTTAGCAACTTCATTGTCAAATATTAGTTATAATTTTGCGATATTAATTTATGATTAGAGCGAAGAAAAAAGTATGACTGAGTTAATTTATATTTGCGCTTAGTATGCAAAACAGCATCATTGCATGTAACCATATATTCGTTTCGAATTTGCCTTTGCAGAACATGGTGTAGGACATTTTTCGATGATACAATTTGATGCAAACATGGATCCAATGTATGATGGCTTTAATTGTTCGCAGATTGGCCTTGATATGCGACAGAATCGCCAGAATTTTTTTACGGTCTTCGGTGTTTTTTTCGCAAATTTCTTCGGTGTTTTAGCAGGTCTGGTAAATTAAACATGTAAAATAAAAATTGTATTTAAAAAAAATTACAAAATTTACATCAAAAAAACTGAGTTTGACATTTAAACGCAAATTTATTGGGAACCAGTAACAATCAGTGTTAAAGTTAATAGCAATTAAAGTGTCACTAAAAAACTAATTAACATAATTCATATATTAATAATTTTTTTCATGTCATTCTATTATTGAGTAATTATTAAAGTAAAAAGATATGATGTTCAAATTTAGGGAACAAAAATGAAATTGAAAATCTTTTTGCAAATTATGGAATTTGGCTGACATAAAAATTTTCCAAAACTTATTTGACATTCAAATTTAAATTGCACGGAGTGGAAAGAACGGAATGAATGAAGTGATTCCGCTTTTCTAACTCTCATTAATTTTCAAATAAACTCAGTTTGAAAATTTATAATTTCGAATTTCAAATTTTCTAAGCGAATTAAAATAAATTAACACTTGTACAGGGGTGAATAAGAGCGGTGACCTGAAAAATCCGCGACTCAGTATACCTGCAGGCGAACTGTCTGCAATTGCTCTTAGGTAAATAATTTTCGCTTTTTCCAAATTTTAAAACTAACAGATTATGGTTTATATGGAACACGCGATAAAATTTTCTGCGGCATTGTGAATTCAATTATTTTATTAATCTTATCGATCTGCTCTATACTAATTGCTTCGTCTAGCTTTTTATTATTCCGGAACAGCTGGGAACATCGTTATCTTTCAAATCTACTAGGAGCGATTAGGAAATCAATCATAAATCGATTAGGAAAAAAATTTGTAATTAAAAAAAATTAAGAAAAATTTTTTAATTTTTCAAATAGACAGCGAATTAGCATTAAAGAGCATATCTAAATTTATTTAAATGATTTCGTTTTAATTTTTTCCTTAGCTAATTTATCTATTAACAGTTTAATTAAATAATTTTAATTCAACGATTATCTCATCATTTATACTACTTCTTGGATCATTTGTTAATCGAGCATATCTGATCTGTAATACGTTAATCGGTGAAAAAGTATCATTTACGGGATTCTTGTATCTCACCGGTCTTTATATTTCATCATTGAGTTCAACAGTTGGTACATTACTTGGTATATCACGTGTTATTCAAAGTATTGCATCTGAGGGTATCATACCAATTCTGAATCCATTAGCAATTGGAGTACGTTAATTTTATGTAATTCAAAATGCAATCACTAAAATTGTTTAATTAATTAAATTATAGATTACATTTCCCAAACTGAAATTTAATTTTCAATTAATCTTTTTGTAATACAATTTACAGTTGTCAAAATTTTAATTTTATCACGATGATATAATATGATCAGTAAAAAATCTCTCTCCCTTTCATCCTCTCTCTCTACCCGCAATCATAATATCATTAATTAACATCTATCGCTCTCCTTCCTCATCCCTTTCTGTTTGCCTCTCTCTCTGTTTATAGTAATAATAACTAAGACATATTATCGCATATCAATTGAAATCGATCTCAAATTAAATTGAATTAAATTTCAAATTATGAGTTCCTTTTTATTATTACAAATTATTTAATTTTAGTAGGCACAAATAAAAGTCCATTACGAGCAAGCATTGTAATGATGGTTATTGCAATTATATTCGTATTATTTGATGATTTAAATCATTTAGCAATTCTTTCAACGATGCCATTTTTGATAACTTATGCATTTGTTAATTATTCTTATGTCTCCTTAGCAATGAGTTATGATCTTCAAGCTGTTAACAAATTCAAGTATGATTTCACTCATTACTTTACTTTCAAATCATTCTTATATAAATATTTAGTCTTCCAATAATAGCAACAACAAAAACAGCAACAAAAAATAACGACTACAACAATAACAGCAACAAATAACAATAACAACAACAGCAACAGCAATTATTCTTTCTGCACATCTATTCCAAAATGTTATTTCAACAACAATAATAAAAGCAGTATTGACAAAAACAGTTATATTTTTACAGTTATTTCAAAATGTTAATTTGAATTCATCAAAATTTCGCATAATAATGATGGATTGCCGCTAGTTCTCATTGCATTTCATTTTGATCTTCATAAACTATCATAATTAGTGCTACGACAAAATATGGCAGCATGGGTCAATTAAAAGATACAGCAGATAATGGCAAAGATGATATGGTAAAGATGATTTCACCCATTTAGGGAAGCCATTTCCGGAAAAAAATATGCATGATTTATCGAGTACAACGGTTGATAGTATATTTTTTGCACTAACTGATAGCATCTATTTTTGTAATAAATTCAATTTTTTTTGTGACAGCTTCAAAAATTCGAAATTTTTCTTGAAACGATTTCTAAATGATACAGTTTTATACATGTATTTATATATGTAGCTTCGTTTAAGTGATAGCCATTGATAACACTTACCAGTGATGTTAACTTATCAATAATACTGTTGACGTATTTACTTTAATAGAAATTGTTTTTATTGGTAAAACACTTTTAGATGATAACGAACGTTGCAGTTCCATAATGGATCAACCACATACATGGTACTCAACGTTCAGCAATCGTTACATATCATTTATTGGAGTATGTTTTCTTTTAAATTTTAAATATCATCATGGTATTTAACTGGACATTATATTAGTTCCTGAAATTTTTATGTGCAAAATTTACTTAATGAATACAAATCTAATCTAAGCAATAATGTAAAATTTGAGGGAAAATAATGTTTTAAAAAACACAATGGGATTTTTTCCCTTTTATTATTGTTTTATTATCATCAGAAATAAAAACAATTTGGTTAATTAGATCGTATTTGATTAATTATTCCATTACTGTTGCTACTGTTGTTATCTTGCTGCTATTCTTATTGCTGCTCCGAGATTGAGGTTATTGCTACTGTTGTCAATGTTGCTTTGTTATTGTTGTAATTGTGTTTGTTACCATTCTTGTTAATGTTATTGTTATTGTCATTGTTTTTTCATTGCTTTTGTTGCTGCTGCCGTTTTTGTTCTCGTTGCTGTTCTTGTTTCGTTGTCTTGTTTTGTTGTTATTATTTTGTTGTTTTTGTTTTGTTGTCTTGTATTTCTTGTTTTTTATTATTATAATATCGTCGTTACAGTTGTTTTGTTTTGCTATTGCCATTATTGTCAGTGTTTTTGTTTTTTTCTTTTATTTTATTTTTTATTTTTTGTAATTGCTCTTGTTGTTATTGCTGTTAATGTCATTGCATTTTTATCGTTATCATTGTTGTATTATTTATTAACTAATTATAGCCATTTGTTTATTTCAGGTTATTACAAATATCTTTATAATATTATTCATAAATTTTTGGTATGCATTATTACATTTGCCAGCATTAGCTGCGTTACATTACCATATTGGACGAGTTTGTCCATCTGTTTCACTTGGTATATTTTTTATATATTTTTTCTTTTCTTGCAATCAATTAATTTTTTTTTTTAATTCTTCGCCACATTAAAAGCAAATATATACATTTTTAGTTCTTAGGAATTTCATAACTAATCAATTAATTAATTTTAGTTTAATCATAAATAATATGTATGTAAGAAAAAAATCAGGATTATAATAATTCTCATTTGCAGTAATTATTTGATCATAACATTTTGTAATTATCATTCTAACCGGTTTTGTTCATTTGTTTAATTGCAAATGCAAAAAAAATTTAATGAATATAAAAGCACTGATAATAGTAAAAATTCATTATGCGTTATCGGATATGTGATTTTTCTTCGTGAAAGTATCAGTCAATGCTCATTTCCGCATATGTTTCAGACCGCATTTTCAAATCTTAGAATAATTAGCACACATCATGCCCAAATAATTGCTGCAAAAAACATCGTTAAAAATCCAGCAGTGGAAACCACTATTACAGCACTGAATGAGGAAAATCCGGATTATTTAAAAAGGAAGCGTTATCATTATACCGAACAAGCAGAAGCAGTTGTAAATGATTAACACTGAGCATTAAACGAATCCCGTCATCAAATGATTAAATTTTTCTTTTAAACAAATAAAAACCATTTTTTAAAAAAAAGGAAAAGCAATATTTGCTGTAATCATTTGATAATTTGCGGAAGAAGCGTTGGTTATTTAGCTGGTCATTTCAGTTTTCATCACTAATCACTGTGTTAGACAAACGAACTGATTATAATAAATAAAAATCAAAATCAGAAAACATTTATAAATTTTATTTTTTTTTTTGGAAAAATCAGAAATAAACCATTTCATTAATTTGCTAGTCCTATGTGATTTTCGAATTTTTTAACTTTTTTACTATTTTTTCCATAATGCTTTATTTACTTTTAAAAACAATTGAAAATAATGATTTATCAGGCCAAACAGAAAAATCAGTTCTTCATTTATACTATGAAACAATCAAGGATCAACTACAATCAGGCATAACTTAGGAAGTACATCTAAAGGATGAGATAGACATTATACATTACTAAAAAAAAATCATTTCTGCTATAGCGTTACAATCAAGTGGAAATTTCATAAATGAAATAAAATGAGAAAATTAATTTGAAGGAAAAAAAAATATTAAAAGTTAATATGTAACTGCGACATTTTTTCACTTAACCTATATAAAAACACTGAACATTTGAAGATCATGAAATTTTTTCTCATTCTAATCAATCAATTAATTTTTGCCTTAACTGATAATAACGAAAAGGGTCTGAAAATTGAATAACTGGAAAGAAATTCGAGAAAATTTCATTGTCTGTATCAATTCATTTTTCCAATATTTCTTATCGGTCATTTGCGCTGCTGTCATGATTACTAAGTTCCAATGGATTATTTCTGAATGGAAAAAAATATTTTTGAAGTCCCAATTATTTGCTTATTAAATCATCAGGTTTAATCATCAGCTTAATGGGAGAAATGAATTCCTGACCATGAGGTCCTCTAGGTCGATACGGACTAAAGGATTTGGAAGCCATCCAGGAATTCCACGTCCAGATGGTCTAAAGTATGCACAAGGAAGAATAGGGCCACGAGGAAAAACGCAAGGTGGTCGAGGTGATCCAGAGTTTAGCAAGGTTAACCAGGACTGAAAGGCCAGGAAGGAGATTAAGATCATAAAAGATCAGCAGCAAGTGGATGATAAAAATGAAAAAAATAAGTAACGGAATTTTAGGAAAATAAAGGAGTTTTTGTTTTCACTTGCGTATTATCACAAAAATATGCTTCCATCCTTGGCCTCAAAATCATGTTAGTTCATTAACAGAATTTGAATTTTATATTTAAAATTTGGAATTTATGGAACAAATGTTTTGTTGCATTTTCAAATTATGCAACTTATCACTGTAGATGAAATTGCATGACTCATTCTTCGGATATTTTTTAAACTAAATGAAATTTTTGAAGCATTTCAAACACTTTTTGAAAGATGAATTTCAATTTGTGTTCTGTTTAATGTCTCCAACGATTTCTGGTTGCGAATTCATGTAAGGAAGCCATTTACAACAATTGCCATATGAAGTGATTTGCTTTGCGTTTGTTGTTTAATCGCAAGAAATAAAATCGGCAAATATAT
>JBAMDO010000331.1:0-38349 GCA_037074765.1 Mansonella perstans | reverse complement strand
TTTTACAGTTTTTTTTTGGTTTTTGGAAATTGGTATTTTGAGAAATTTTATGTCTTTATCTTTTGCTATGGCGTTCACTATAGATGTATATGTTTGTATTATTATTGCGTGTATTATTAATTTCCATCTCGAATGTGATTTTCAGGGGTTCCTTTTGATTTTTCAATTTCATGTATTTTTTGTGATTTTGAAGTATAGTTTTGATTTTTTTTTTTTTTGTCCAATAAAACCAGGGCTCTAATTATACTGCTTTTTCAAGTATCATTTTTCTTCGTCTTCTTTGAACCAATATATTTTGTACACTCATTATACATGTTATATGTGCTGTATGCAGGTGTATATTGGAGATTAATTAATCATTTATTTTCTTATATATGTGTATATACATAAGATGAAAACTTTATATCGGGTCAACTGATTGATTAACTTGATCGGTTGGTTGGTTTCATACAGATACGGGAAACAAGGAATTTCCATGTTTTATTCACCGGTAGTATTTTTTTGTATTTTCTTTTACTTTCCTTTTTTCTTCCATCTTTCCATTGCTTTCATTTCATTTTCTCGGTAAAAATGTTAGTTTTTTTGAAATGAGAATCGTTCCAGATTGCCGAAAGATGACTTTTCCACTGATTATTATTCGCTGTGATAATTTACCATTTCTATACATTTGTATCTCTCATTTTGTTTCGCTATCATTTTTTATTCTTGCAGGAGAAGGAATTCATATTTTACCAGAAATTCCCTTATTAGCTTTTATCTTCCATATTTCTCTTTTTCAGTCTTTGCATTCACGTTTGTTTTTCAACTTGGTTTTATTATGTATATCAGGGAAAATTTTAATTGCTTAAGCGGAATTTCCTGATTAAACAAATTATTCATTATGGTTCGTACATTTTTTCATAAGATACATACCCGTGTTTGTGTAGAGAATGTTGCACATGGGTAAGATATATCATACGAACGTATAAGTAGAAAATGCAAAATATGAAGATATAAAAGTCTGATTTTGGTTCGTATGAGTTAGCAGAATTGAGTTAAAAGTTAAAATCTGAATGTGCCAGTGTTTTTTTTTTGCCAGATTACATTCTGGTATGTTTTATGACTGCAATATCTACGGATCGTATATAATGTAGAAGCCTAAAAGGCATTTGTCTTAAAATTACAACGATTCTCTGTTTTGCCTCATTTTCATTGATTATGTGTTTGTGTAATTTATTCTTGTAGGATTTTTTCATCCTGTGAATCATTTCCCTTCTTTCTGTATGGAAAACCTCCCGAAAAAATCTAAAAATTTTTTACCGAAATGTGAAGAATTTTTAGTTGTTAATATAAAGATAATAAAGAAATTATTAAAACAGTAATTTCACACACGAGATGCTAAATGTCAAAGTGCAAGGCAGAAAATGTTTGTGAAAGTAGTTTCCAGATTCATTTCAAACTTCAAATTTATTTTTGCAACAAAATTTTTAACGACTACAGTAAAACGTAAGTACGATTTTTGCAGGAATTATCATCGAAAAGCCAAACACATGTTACTTTTCCCATATCCCAATATAATTTACTGGGACAAGCTTTGGATACCCATTTCCCATTAGCGCATTGGTAAAATCTGTGACAATCGTTTGGATCTTCTCTATAACCTGCTGGACCACTGCTCTCCTGAAATCAGTTTCAATTTCAGAATGGCTTGTTTTTATTAGAGGCAGGTAGCATAAAATATCTTAATCGTTAAAATATCTTAATCTTTAAAGGTCATCGATGTTTATAAAGATTTTAGGAACTAAAGTTTTTTTTTTTGAAAAATCTGCACCTTGCAAGTTTCACGCCTCGCATTATCATCAATAGCAAAATTTTTTTCGCATCTTTTGCCGTTGTGATTGTAAATAAGACCGTAGGGACAGAAACGTAGTTCAAATTTGCCATTATTGCAAATCCAGTAAGCAGTGCGATCTTGCTTGTCAGTTTGAATATTATATCCAGTACAGCTACCTTCTGATATATAATTTGTATCTCTTACGCAGTAGCCACGCTTAAAATAACACAGTAATATAGAGCAGAAAACAAAGTGTATTTGACAAAATTTGAACGAAGATTTGAAAATTGATAAGATTTGCATCTGAAGAAAGAAATTATCATAGTTAATGATAAGAAAGTTTAAGAGATGCATGGAAGATGATGAACCTTTTCATCAAATTTTGCACCATTCCAGCAGAATTGTTCCTGGAATCGACCTTGTCTACAAATAAAGTAACGATTGAAGTTGATATCATCAGCCAGAACATTCCCCTCTTTACATGATGATGATAATTCGGAATAAATTGCTGAAAAAACTTGCTATTAATTTTTTGTTTTCATTCTAACATTTTAATTCAATCTTTTATGAAATCTTGCTTTTGAATTACAATCTTTTTATGATTGTAACAATCGGTAATTGGACTTTAAAATTGATTTTAGAATTTTCCTGGATCTCAATAAATAATAGCAAGAAAAAAGAGCTTCTCGGAGTTACTTCAAACATTTCAATGAAAAAATTGTCATTTTGACAAGTTCAAAAAACCCTTTAAACAGATACAGCAGTGAAAGTGAGTTTTCTTATCACGTTAATTAATTAAGTTATTTTTAAAGATATACAGTAAAATACTATTGCCAATGAGGCTTGTCGCACAGTATATGAATGACACATATGAACGTTGTGATGACGCCAATTAAAGGAAAAGAATGATAAATTTTTCATATCAAAAATGGATGAAATTTAATATAAACCATTGTTATCATCATTGTTGCAATATGTTAACTGACAATATCCATTAGCAAATTGACGATTATTAGGACATATTCTTTTGTACCAAGTACCATTAAGACAAATTTGATAACGGCCACAAATTTCACTTTCAATCATTCGTCCATTACGACAACGTGATAGATCACAGTGATACCTACAGAAATGCCTTCTCATTAACAGTTTTAATTAACTGACAAAAAAAAATTATATATTCGTTGAATGTTTCTCTGGCAAGTAACAATTCACAAGTAAACTTCCTTACTCTTTTTCACATTTCCCAGTTTTATCATTAAATTCATGATTATCCATGCAATGTCGATCTTTGTATTCATTCATTGCACATTCGAAATATCGATTGCAATCGTATTCATTACGAATAGTATTGCCAAATTGACAAAGCTACAATTGAGCTTTGATTATTTAATGAAATTAATTATTAATAACTACAATTCTATGGATGTATAGTTACCTTACGTTGTTGCTGACCCTTTTCCAGGTTTGTTGTCATTTCAGAAACTGATAATGGCGAATCATTAATATCGTTATCTATTATATTTAGATAGGTATTGTTCAATGATACACATTTATTCGAAACAACGCACTTCTTCGTGATTAAGTCTAAATAACAGATGAATTACCTAGTTCATTTACGTAAATGCTTAGAAAATTACAATAGGACGCATGCGACGTTTGCACATTTTACTTGGAACATAAGTCTTGACTCAGTTGCAAAAGTTGCACAACAGAATATCCCATTGTTTAGTAATATATTTATTTTATTTCATAAAGTACATAATAATTATTCGGCTTAATATTGCAACAATTCAGACAAGATTAATTATTCTTTCTGTCCTACTCTCTATCTATCTTACTTTTTTCCTCTTCTATCTTGCATCACTTTTCATTAAAAATGAAATATTAAATGTCAAAAGAAAATCACTTTATTCCTTTACCAAAAGCATATCCCGGGAGGCATTTCATTAGTATCCAGGAGCCCTGTAGACATTTCAAATATTCTTTGCAAATATTACCAACTAAATGCTGAAATTTAATATTGTTTTTCAAATAGCAATTTATTAAGTTAAATCGACTAATCGTTTTAAGATTGAGCTTTTTTCACAAATTTTTTTTTGCTAAGCAACAGCAATTTAACAACAATTCTTTATTTTAAAAAATTTTTAGATATTTTTTTTTTTTTTGAAAATATATTCAATAAATTTAAATGATGTTAAGAATGACCCCCAACCTGACCATGATTGCATTCTGCACGCTTGAATGCTTTACAGTCAGTGGTATGGTGACATCTTTTTAAATGCTGATTCCAAAAAGTGCCAGTTTTACACCGTACACTCTTCCATTTCCCTCCATCACAAACCGCATAGTTTCTGCAGTCTTGTGGAATAGCTACCGTATCGCCCTCATTACATCTTTCTTCTTGTTGCAAAGCTACATAACCACCACTGTGACGACATTTTTTGCACAACTCTGCTATAATTAATGGAAATTAAATTATACTCTGAACAATAATACGAGCAGAGTTAAGTCGTAATTAGAATAAAGCGTTGCTCTCACAAGATAACAGTAAGTAAGAGATTCCAATTAAACAACCAACTTTATTAAAACAATTTATCTCAAAAATTGATCAGTTAATATATTCTGACGCAAATTGTAGTTGAAAATCTAAATGAAATTATCAAAAAAATGAAATCGGAGATAATTACCAGCTGGATATGCCTCACATGACATTTTGTACCATTTCCCACTGGAACACTGATGATAAAATTTACAATCAAAACTATCGATAACTGCGCCATCTCTGCATGACTCGTCCTAAAAGAGCAATTCATTTCTTTCTTGAATGATTACTTAAACTTGATTCCTTGCTACTGAATTTTAATTATTTAATGATTCTATTTTGGTAATATCAAGTTTCTTGTTATCACTCTACAATATATAAATATAATTTGATCAATAGATTCTTCTATTCACATTTATTTTTTTTGATTTTAATTTTTCACAAATAAATTCAACAACAAACAGCTAATGAAGATAAGCAGTTATTATCGGGAATGCATAACATTGCTTGACTGTCCCATCGGTAGAACGGTGGACAGAAACGATGCTCAATGACACCTTTCGATGAACAAAATAAATATTCATCGCATTTCAATTGAAACGATGTGCCTATTTTACATTTCTGCAATGAAGTAGAAAATTTCGCAAATTTTTTTTGTTCTGAAATGAAGATTTCATTTGCCAACCAAATTAATTTAAACTATATAAAATAGAAGACAGAAAGGTAAAAGAAGATATTATATCCCACATATTTTATAGAATTGAAAATGCATGATAAGTTTAGGATTACTCATAATTGATCATATGACTGAACTAAAAATAAGCGATTACAAATCGATTAGCGCAAGATGGATCTGTTCGACACATTTGATCGGCTTCAAAGTAAGTCATCCCAGTTGGACATTTGTAATCCTTCCACTGACCATTTTTGCAAACTGAGTACTAGAAAACAAAATTTATTAGTTAATGAAAAGTATTAATCAGTCATATAACGCAATCCCTTTATTTTTCTACTATTTCCTTTCAATTTGATGATATTTTTGAACTTAAATATAACAGAGATAAAACCTAAGACAAAATTGGCAGTTCGAAGTTATCATTCCTCAAAGGTTTACTTTCATCTTTTACATGTAATCATGAATGCATTAGGTCAAAAAGAGCTTAAAATAGAAATGACAAGAAAGGTTAATTAAACAGGATCACTAACTTCGTTGCATGAATGAAGTGAAGTTTGCCGTTTGTCGCCATTTCGACACTTCCAGCATTGACTATTGGCCTGATGCGCTGGAATGCATTGACCGTTGAAAATAAAGCCTTCTGAGCAAACGAATTCTTCTGGTACTTGGTCTCGACAATATACGAATTGTCTGCTACAATCACCTAGCGATATTGCACGCCATTTTCGATTCCTGAAGCAAATCTAGTAATTAAATTTTCGAAAATTTCTCACTTTTCCTAAAAAATCTGTTGGGACTCCCAAACTACAATAGATTCTAAAATTGATGCGAATGAAAAAATTTAACTATAAAATTTAGGAATATGGAAATTAAAAGATAAAACTATATGCCCGCAACCGTTTTGTAAAATCGAAATGCTTGGCATCAAAGATGCAATGGACAGAATCACAATTTATTGAGACTTTTTTCTCGCCATGTGTTAGAGAAAAATTTAAATTAATTTTTGAACTTATTTGTGAAATTAAAATTACTTGCATAAATTTGGCATTATGCAACGATCTTCAGTGTTTCGTTCTCTACACCTTTGCAATTTCGCATCATAAATAAATTCATTTTCACAATAAATAATATCCTTAATTAACTTGCTGCATCCAACATACCTAAATATTTCAGGAACATTAAAATGAAATTAATTGCTAAATTTTGCAACCTTTAGAAAAAACTTTCCTGCTTTTGTTTCACTTATCAGATTTGGATTAGTGTTCCAACCATTTGACATTTTGGTTTACTATCGATAATGGCAGTTAATTGCGTTAATTTACTATGTGCCTTTTTTTAAAAGATAAACATCAATTTTCAATCTTTTTTTACAAATTGTTTTACAAAAGTCGAAATGCAGTCTAATGATTGAATAATCTAATTATTTTGACATCAAAATCTTCAAATAGAATCAACATAAGTTATGAAAAATATTTCATTTTAAAAACAAGTTGCAAAGATTTCAAACTTAAAAATTTAAATTGATGCAATCAAAACAAGAGATGAAATAATTTTCATATTTACCAGGTAGTGCATTGCATTTTCGGAAGCATCATTATTTTGTTGTATCCTTTTGTAAGATACTTTTGATTGCAATATATTTCAATAGCATGTTGTCTTAATGGAGCTGATTGTTTTATTGAAATTTTATCAGGTTTACAACTTGGTGGATGAGCAAAACAACCAAATGGTCGTTGCAACATTATCATTCCTGTAGAGTAAAAAAATAAGCAATAAAAGTTAAGTTGAATGAATAAATGTACGAGATTTTTATATGAGTGACCAAAATTCAGCCTGACCAAAGTGACCAAAACATAACCCACTAAATTTGATGCATACATAAGTCGCATGACAAGTTGTGCTTACCTGGTAGACATGTAATTGCAAATCCTTCATGATAATTCTTGCACACATATGCTTGGTGAGAGCATATAATCTTTGGAAACATATATATTCCTGGGCCAACGATGTTGCAAAAATTTATTTCCTGTAAAGAAGAAAGTTGACAATGACAAATGGAAAGCTGCGCTTAGTTAAAATATGAATTGGATTAGAATTTTTTATATTATTAAAAAAGTAATCATTGTAGTGGACTTAAAATTGCATTGAAATTTATTTATTTATATTAATTTTTAAATTACCTCAAAAAGCTTTCCTGTTTCAGAATTAATTTTTCCCATTCGTTGGCTCCATATGTTTGCGCAATTTTTTTGCGGAACTTCACAAAATGTGCCATTAAAAATCTACAAAAATTTAAATATAAATTCCAATTTCAACTTCATTCACCAATAATTATTGAAGTGCGTGAAAGTTTGAAGTTTCATTGATAATGTGAAAAATTCGTGGTTCTATTTAACGGACCTCTCCGATCGGACATTCCTGAAGAATAGTCGTTACACAATGATCAAAGGAATTGTAAAAGCACTGAATATATGCATTGCTACATGCGCCAAGTGGAATTAATTTACGTCCATCACAAATCTCTCTAAAAGTAATCCGTTCTGGACCAATCGCATCATCGTGCTGATCTTGAAAAATGATATAATTCGGGTGACAAATCTATTGTGTAGCGCAATTTAGCTGAAGTATTTTTTACAAATTCTTAATTTCAATTTTAGAACTGAGTTTTTTATGGATTTCGTTACTAACAACACCAAATTTGATAAGCTAAACACTATTAATGATAACTTATCAAATTATCATAACTGTCCATTCGATGTGCAATGGGTATTCGATTCCATGAAGTACTTTCCTAAAAGAAGTCAAATTTCAGCAAATTTTTTGAAAAACTTTGAGTAAATTAAACTGTGAATAATTTTTAAATAGAATGAATTCAATTAGTGCTTTGAGATGTCACATTCAATTCATTTTGTTCCAATGATCAAAAATTCTTTTTCACTTAATCAGCTTGAACTCTTTTATACTGTAATTGTCATAACAATAAAACTCGTAGCACCATCATAATAAGTTGTATATGAAAGTTTACTGAAATTAATTTTTAGCTTACTTAAATTTCAGCTGATGTGACTTAGTCTATTTAGTTAAATGAACACAACAACGTCTTTTTAAGTATTATGTTCAGTTTAGAGAAAGCCATCTTTTAGAGGAGGAGAATATTCAATTTAAATTTGAATACCTTATTAATAAATATTTTTCTTTTTAATCGATAAGGTAATTGTTTATAAATCAATTTATTGATAATGATTGATAGCAGTTGAAAAAAAGTTGAAATAAACTGTTACTTATTTAAATACTCAAATGGAATAAATAATCCGTGAAAGAATCGTCATGTAATTAATACATTATTTTGATACTAGCTAGGAGTCAACAAAAATTTCTTCCATTTTTACTTAATGGAAAAGAAAAATTTTAATTCAAATTTTAATTTTCTATTAGCAGTCAAATTTAGAATTTTTCATTAAGCAGTTTTTTCAAGGAACAAAATAATTATTACCTGAAGCAAACTCAACGTGCGCTTGCAACAAACAGTGATAAGTAAGCAGATTATCAGTGTGGTAAGTTTGCAATTTGTCATTGCTCTAAACTTTCAACGAAAAATCCGTAGTGTTTTTTTCACAAACAACTGCAAAATTTTAAATTGAAAACTCCGTATATGGACAAACTTTGCTATAAAGATCTCATTGGCTTCATTGGAATAGCAGAAAGAAAAGGATGGAAATTTCTTCGCAAAAAACTGTTCAGCGACAAAAATCATAATTTTTATATCTTGGAATTTATCGATGAAATTAAATAAAGTTTAATGAAAAGAACAAACAATTGAAACAAGCAAATTTTGCTGTCAAAAAAGTCATTCGATTTCAATGACTAAGCAATAAATTCTTTTTTTTTAAAGCGAATGTATTTTTTCTTTTGATTTAAAAAAGGTCCAATAATTCTGCAAAAATTTTTCCTTAATTTTTATCAATGACATTTTCTAGATGCATTTGTTTTCATTGCCGTTTCGTTTCTATTCCATTTCAGTTATTTTCTAGCCAGCAGTTTTTTGCATTGGTTAATTTTCTTAAGCATTATTAAATATCAAGAAAAAATTTCGCCTTTGTTATTTATTTTGCTTATTAGAAGATGCTAAAGGATGTACTAACAGGTAACATGATGTATTTGGATGGATGTGCTAACAGGTAGCCATTTTTGTATTTGCAGAATTAAAATGAAATATTTCAATTGTCTGTTGAAGAAAATTGCTATCATTCGTTATTCTAGATGTTGCAGCAAACAACTATTTTTAAAAATTTTATTTGAAATATTTTCATAATATTTTTCAAGCCATTTTTATGATATTTTCAAAATGATCGAAAAAAATCCTGAAATTACATATATGCATTTCCATAAATTTGAGATATCATATCAATTCGTTACATCGCATTTCACTTCACAGTGCGTCTTACACTAACATAAGTGTGTGTCAGATAGTATCTTTATCAGTTTCTTTAACTGATCACATTTATCAGTGGTATGAATCTCATTTTCTTTTACGAACATCAATACACAAGTATGCAAGGTCATTTCAACTACAATTCCTCCTTTCATACATATTTCTTCTCAGGCGTTTCATTGTCACTTTAAGATTTTGTCTAAACAATTCTCTTCACAAATGATTGCTTTTCTTTAAAGTTACCGTTTAAATGCGTAATTTTGTAAAATTACTTAAGAAATAAAATTTGTTAAATTCGTTGGTTTTTTTCTGCTTGAAATTATATTTAAAGCATTTTTTTCCTTTGAAAATCATGAATATAATTTAGTTTTGATAATAGTTTGAATTCGCACTTTTCATTTTTCCATTTGTATGAATGTAAACCTGGTCGTGTTTAATAGATTAATTTTGGGATAGCTTAGTTCTTTCACTGTTTATTTAAAACTCATTTTCATATAAATTTCACATAAATTAAAAAAAAAAATCGATTAATTCGATTATAAAAAAGTTTGCAATTAAGTCTTCGATAATAATTGTGATGTGTAACAGTTGCGCAAACAATCCTTTTGAATATTCGGTGATGTTTTCCAAAAAGAAAAAAAAAAAGTTATTTAATTACCAGTAATTAAAAAACTGAATTTTTCATTGCACATCTTTTTTGTGAAAGATACTACACTGGAAAAAAGGAGAAGAAAGAGTACGGAGAAAAAGAATGGCAAGAGAGAGAGGTAAATTTGTTAAAAGTCCGATTTTGGGCATTTTTGCGCAGCCTTGCAAAATGCATCTAACTATGACTGAATCATTCTTGCCTGTGAACGAAGCAAAATTTTATACAAAAATTTACGTTAAAGAATAAAATGATAGTTTGGGACAATATAAAGGAAATGAAATGTTTTTTTTTTTTTTTTTAGGAATGATGCAAAGGAAATGAAATGTTCAATCTTCAGATTGTTCATCGTTTTTTTTTTTTTTTTTTTTTTTCATCCAATTCCATAAAACGGAAAAAATGACCCAATTTTCTGACATTTTCTGATATATTTTCTTTTTTTCCTCTTTATTTCTTTTTTGTCAACTCTACAAGCTTTTATGTCAGCCACATAATATTTATATTATGAATTCTTATTTAATTATCTGTAATTAATTTGATTTTTAAGAAATCTATTTCTAAAGAAAAAAATTGCTTGTAATGTTCCTATTCGTATGAATATTTAGAACCTTGAGATATTTTCTGTCATTTTTTACAACAATAAGCTATTTCCAAAGAAAAATTTTTGGTTAACTTTTCAATTAATATCAAAGGAAATGAGTTTGTTTTGGGAACAATGTCCTTCATAACAAACACAGTAAGAAAACTTTGAAATCTTCAATCAATTCTTTAAAGGACATGCAATGCTGTATTAAAGCAAAAGCGTGCTATCCATCTTCATTGATGTTGTGATTAATTGATTGAAATGAAACAGCTCGCAATTCTTGTAATTAATTAATTCATGAAATATGGTTCATATGCAAATTATTATTTAAAAACATAGAATTGAAATATTCCACAGCTAATTCATTTTTCTTTCTGGAATAATACAATGAGAACGAGGTAAGATGTAGAAATGATAGTAGCAACAAATGGCAGCTGAGAAGGATTTTCTAAAAGAAATGGGAAAGAGCTGAAATCGATTTTAACTCATTATTTGAGGATGGGTAATTTTCATAATAATTTACTTTTAATTCAAAATTATAATTTTGTTTTCCTTTCTGGAAAGATACTGAGCTATGAATAAAAATTTATGTGAAAAAGTTGAAATAAAACTTGTTTTGCGCTTCCCATTTCTTACCCCTCTTCTTCTAAAATGATTCCCAAAATGAACTCAGCATGTTATTTTCGTAAAATCCATAAAAGTTTAATTACTTTAACTTCTACACATCTTAAAAAACAATTTGCATTATCATTGCTTCCCATTGTTAATCATTATTATCAGCATGTTATAATTATCATTATCATCACTGTTACATTTAATAATCATTAATTATTATCTAGGGACTGAATTACGTCGACAATTTTATTTCTATTGATTAATTTTTCAATCGTTTTTATGTGTATTCTGTAACCAAATATATGGCCATGTTCTAACGGATTCTCCTAATTTCTTTTTTTAATAGTATCTACAGGTATATATGTGTGTGTATGTATGAATGTATGTCACTATAACAATAGGATAACAATATATTACAATAAACTTAATTTATAAATGTAAGATTAAAATCATCAATATCTAATGCCATTATTATTTGTATATCATTTAATTGCTCTATACTAAAACACTTATCTGTTATGTGTAAATGTTGCCATAATAAGGAGCTTAATGGCTAGGATTATTAAGGTTTAATGACCATAGCTGAGCTAATAAAATTCATTAAGCAAATAAATATCGTTATTGATTTAGTTGCATATATGCTCAAATAAGTTCATTCTATGTATTAGTGATTCATTCAGTTTTTCTCAGCAATATTTTCACGTTTTGAAATATAAATAATTTCTTATTCGAAATTAAAACAAATTATTGAATCAAAAAATGTGACAACATTAGGAACAACTAAAAAAAAAAGTATGCAAAACGAATTGATGAAGTATAATTTACCATTCTTTAAAACAATTTACAAGCTTATTTTATTCACGATATGATTGTGATGATGAATTTTTGGTCACTTATTTAACAATTTTTTTGCTCAAACCTGTTTATTCAATTGTACCATTAATGATGCCATACGCGATATTTTTCATAACATGCATGAAATAAGCTAAATATTTAGAGAGAAAATTAAAAAACAATTATTAACATTTTTTGGAATAATTTAAATTTTAGTCGTTTTCATCACTTGTAATTTTTTGTAATTTAAGCAGAGAGAAGTGTAACGAAGTATAAATATTAATGCTAACATTTGTTTGAAATAATAGGAAAAGGAGAGGAGATACAAATGAATTATAAAAGTCAATTACATTCTTGTTTACATAGACGAGTCAAGAAGAAAACACGTTTTTCAAGGTGGAAAGATTTGGAATAAACAATCTTCTGCTTTTATTCATTTCTAATTTTGTTTATTTCTTATGCATCAATCCATCCATCCATTTTCAAATTGTATTTTTATAATTTTTTCAATAAATTTTCGATTTCATTAATTCATTTATTTTAATTACCATATATTCCATAATTTCCTAAGGCAAACTTACCTTTTATTTTTTTGAACCTTTCGAAATGAAATATTATGATCTTTTGAATTTAAAGTACATACTCCAAATCGGATATTAAAAACTTAAAAAAGTTTTTAAAGATGACAGTATAACAGTTGTTGATACATTGAATAAAGTAACTTATTTGGATTGTTATTAGTGATAAATATCTCTCCAGCTTATCTATGTAGCATTTACTGTTATTGCAACATCACGTCAAAAATTTTCATTTGGAGCTAGTAGAGTCTTGGCATTCGTTAGATCACTCCATATGGCCATAAAAGGCAGCTTATCACCTTTTACTTCGTACTAATCAAGTTTTTCGAATTTAAACTTTTGATAATTCTAATAGAATTTGCAGAAATCTGTTCCTGTTGTCCTTTTGACATTAACAATTGAAAAAGATAAAAATGTCACAAATTATAAATCATAAAATTTCCTTGTTAAGTTTGACAACCGGTTGCGATTAGTTATTGTTGATATAAATGATATAGCAGTTATTACTGCTATTGCAAATTCTTGACGACAAAAATTCTACTTTATTATTTGATAAATATAATAAAAATTTAAATTTAAATAAATTCGGAACTGCGTACTTTTTTTGTTACCGAATTTCGAGATAAAATTTTGCGCTTCCATGATTTAAGTGCAATAACTCGAATTGAATTTAGTGCAATAGCTCGAACTAATCTTCAATGTAAGAGACACTTTTCATGATTTAATTAAAACATTCATTTAAATGTACATGCACATGATTAATTTTGCATGTGATAAATTAAAAATCTTGGGGAAATATTACGTTTACGTTACATTTATATGTCTTTTCAGCAAGCAATTAAATAAAACAATTTCTATGGTTTAATTAAAACATTCATTTAAACAGTTCGAATAACAGTTTTTTTTTTTGCAAACATGATCAACATACTTTTGCTGATTAAAATTTATGAATGTTTAGAATTAAATGAATTGGCGATATCTTTTCTAAAATTAAGAAATATCGAAATTCCACTGAAAAGATTTGTTACAGTTAAAATTCTTCAAACAAATCGTACTTCATGCATGCAATTTTGTTTTAAGATTTTAGCTATTTTATTTCATGCATCTAATGATAATTGCAGCAAAGTTTAGTAAAAAAAATGATATTTGCAGAAAAGTTTAGTTTCATGTGAAGCCAATGACGAAAATATTCGTACCGTTGCTTCTGATCGACTGATTGGCCGCCGGATAAAGGTCAATAGAGTTTAGAATTTTTTTTATGGTGAATGTCGAAAATTTGCCACTTCACCGTTTTTTCACCCTTCTTTTTCCCTTATTCATTCAATCAACTCACCAACTTTATTCTCTCTCTCGGTTTTTCCTTTTTCTGCCTCACTTCATATTCATTTTCCTCTTTTTACTCATTATAAATAACCGATGTTTCCCACTGAAATAGAGTAGCAAACCGAATTATTTATTTATTAAATTACTTAGTTTTGTATTTCTTGATAGAATATGGAAGCGAAATTATTTATTTATATTCAATTTACCTGTTGTTTGCTCTCATAATTCTTAATATAATAGCAAATAAAGGAAGTGGTTAAATAGGTGAATACCAAAAAACTGCTTAAAAAATTAGTTCTAGAGGCTTTTTCAAAACTTTATTTCAATACTTTCAAAAGACGCGGGAAAACTTTTCCTCTAAACTCAAATTATAATAAAAAGTGGCTTAAAACAATTTTTCCACTCACAGTCAGATTATCACAGTCAGAGAATAATTGATTGTGTATCCGAATATTTAGATTCCGAATTCCTTTGTGTCTGTCAATTTGAACACTTTTTTTTTTAATTCTTATCTTTTTTATGAGATCTTATCGTTTATTTTTGCCTGAAAATTTTCTCCTGTTTAAAGTGCGCAAAAAAAGCGGTTCATGCATGTTGTGTTAATGCATACATATTGAATGAAAAGAAAAAAACAAGTTTTTCAACTTCAATCAAATTTGTTAATTTTGGAAAAAAAGTGAAAACTTTTCTTGCCAAAAAATGGAAATTAAAATATGACAGTATGCCATTACCACCTTAGTATCTGTCTACTCTATGATGAATTTCTTATTAATATTTTCTTTTTTTTTTGAATGACATATTTAAAGTTTAATATTTTCCTTTTTTTTTTTGAATGACATATTTAAAGTAAAATGAAAAGAAATATATGCATTTCACACGATAATTTTTTTTCGTAAGTTTGAGAACACGAATTTCAGGTAATGAACGAAGAAATGACGGAACGGAACCAACGAAACAGAAAGACGGAATCTAGGCTGAAAACAAAGTTGATAAAACGATGCAATAGATGCTGCTTTAATTTACTACACATAACAACCGCTACTTTATTAATCGGTTTCTTGGAATTATGGTATTTTTCATATGAGGTGAGAGATTTTGATAATAACGGAGAACTTGACCAATTAATCTTTTTAAATTATGATTATTGATTGATTGAAAAAAATTTTGCACAATATTTCGAGCATTTATATTGATCTAGTTTAGATTTTTTCAACAATATACCATTTTGTCCAAACGGGTGAACAATATTTTCTTTCATTATCGATATCATTATTTGGTATATTTCTTGCATTCATTGCTTCTATCTTACTTTTCGTTGCTATCAAAACATCAACACCATATCTATTGGTACCACATTTGCTAATGCAGGTAATACATCCTGATTTTTTCTGAATTTCACTTTTTCTTTTCAAAAATCAAAAAAATGGATAAATAAGAACTTATTGTCAATTATATATAATGAAACTTAATAATACAACTAATACCCGCCTATACTCATTTTTTCTATATATATATATATTCCTTTGATTAGTCCGATCCGATATTCATTTATAATTTCAATGGTTCGATCATTTTTTGTAAAAGATGAATGATTATTTTTGCATGAATTTAATTCTGAAAGATTTCAGGCTGCAGCAGTATGTGTTCTCTTACTTGTTTTTTTATTTTGCTTATTTGCTCTAATGACTGGAACAAGTTTGGATTTCAGGTGCAATGCCTTTGTTAATTTGAAAAGAAAAAAAAAATCGCTGGAATCTACCAGAGAAATTCTTTCATTTGATTTGTGGCGAATTTATCTCTTAGACAAAAGTCCTGCCAAAGAAAAATTATCATTTCTTTTCAAAAAACATTTCATATTCATAAATAAACTCAAACGAGTGAGATTCATTCTATTAAAGTTTGAAATTTCTTATCAGAATTTCCCAATCTAAGCATCTACGGTCCGTTACGGAACATATATTAGGCAGGCTTTTAAGAATGGCCAAAAATGCCATTTGCATAATCCTTCCTTTCATGCAGCCATTTGTCAAACTCTTGCAATCATTTTGCCGATTTTACTATTACCTGTTATGGGAACTAATTGCTACGTAGGAGAAATCGCCGACTGGTTGCTAAGAGTAATTTGTTCAACAGAAGAATGCAAAGCTGATATTTATTTGTCCATACAGTATTACAAAACGATAAAATCAGGAGAGGATCGATCCATGGTGATAGTTGTAAGCTAAAGAAATCCCTACTCTGATAACACTTGATGGAATCAATAATATTAAGGGACAAATAGATCTAAATACATACAACGCATTTATTGTAGCATTACGTTATCAAATAGATACAGTGCACATGTAGAAAAATGGTAATAAACAGACCGAGCACAGACCGTCTGTATTTGAAGAAGCAATTGCAGACAGATATTATAATCAATATGAAAAGGATATTTTAGAGATAGTATACAACCAAAGTAGTTTATTTGAACACCTGGATTAAATTTTCATCAAGTCTCTCGACACTACCCATTCTTATGCAAGACTCGTTTACACTCATTAATTAGTTTGAAATAAGCCGAATTTATAAAAAGAAAAAATATAGTCTAGATAAATGATATATTTCTTATGCAAGATTTGTTTTCAAAAATAAAAAACTTCAATGAAATTTTATTTAATGTAAAAAAAAGTATTATATAAATTTCAGGATTGTTAATGTGGAAGATAATACTGTTAATGATATGGCACTAAATATGACAAGTAAATCAAGCTATGAGCTAATTTACATATCCCGAACATTTGCTTTAATCTTATTACTTATTTGTATATTTCTATTTTTACTTGATTTAGTGCAGGTTATTCCTTTTAATGTTTATTTTCAATCTTAAAATTTAATGAAATTTGAGAATTTCAAATGATTGAGACAAATTGAAGTAGAAGTTATTAAACAAGATGAAAGAAAGAGAAATTGCATTTTGCTAATTTTAAAATAAAATTTCTAGATATGGATGCTCATCATTGTTTTTCGATGTTTTTTCTATTTGCAAAGAAAAGCAATCCTTAAAAATGAATGTATGGCTGTCACAAATGGGAATACATCTAGGATACAAATTAACGGCAAAAGACAGAAATGTAAAGATGCGAAAAACAATAATTTTTCATTGGAAATGAATTCGGCAAAATTTGTTCGCGAAAATTGAAAATGGTTATTATTAGCAGCAGATTGAGAGTTTTCATAGTATCGACCCATCAATACAATCGATAGTTTTTTGCGATATGATCTCATCATTTCAACGTGTCATTTATCAATTGTTATGTTTTTTTTTGAATGAAGAATATCTTAAATTTAATTGAATATAGTTTCTCACATCAAATTAAATATTCATTTCCAAGAATGTAATTATTTGGAGAGATCAAAGAATGGAATGGCGAATTCTCAAATAATGAACCATTCAAATGTAATAGTAAACAGAAATACATAAAATTTCTGTTAATTTTGAAAAATCTTCAGAGTTAAAAAAAACTTCAGTTAAAAATGTTTATTGATCTACACAATGCACAATTTTGTTCCGTTCTTTTTTACATCGATCATTTCAAAATTAAACACTTTAAATTTCAGGATATCATTGACATTTTTTGCAATTTCTCTAACAATAGTTTTTTACTTTACTAAACAAACAATGTATCTTCTTTCCACTTCTCCCTTTCTCTCTCTCTCCTTGATCGCTTTATTTTTCAAATTGTCTTTTACGACATCGCTAAAGCAGCAGTCAAACAAGGAAATTGCTCAAAGTTGTGCAGGAAAATTGAATCGGATGACATTTAATTAATCACTGCACTTGAGAAAAATGAAAGATGTCATAGTACCTCTTTTTAAATGTGATATTCATTCCATGGAACTTAATTCGATACAAATTTAAATTTAATATAATTCTGTCTCGGCTTAATCAAAATTCCATTTTAATTCAATCTCGCATTAATAAATTAAAACCGATTATTTGGACAATTAACCTTTCATCCTGTCTTCCAGGAGAATTACTGCAAGTTTTCGCATTTTTCAGGCATTTCGAAAGCTTTATTCTCATAACGGTTAATTTTTAAATTAGCTGTGGAATTCAGAAAATCATCACCATTTACTTCTTTGTTCTGATCAACATTTTTCTGCTGTTATTGAAATTTTTGCTAATATTCATGCTTCTCGCGAATAATTTTGTCATTTTTCTTTTTTTTTTTTTTCAAACAATTTCAAATTGACTTTAAACTCTGCCTTCTTCTTCTTAGTGGGAAACAATTTCCCCGTATTGTTTTTAGGACAGACTAATCTGAACTAATTACTGGTATATGCAATCGGCATCATGATTGCTAATTTTCTGTATAGTCTAGAAGGAATCAAAATATTATAAAATATCGATTTACATCGAATGATCAAATTTGGGTTATACACTATAGCATATTTAATTAATCACACAACAACAATCACCATTATAGTATGTAACAATACAAAATGAAAATGGTAAGGTAGAGAGAAAAAGAAAGTTAGAAAGTTACTTCCTTCTACATCGCTCTTCAACAACTCTTCCACTCCTCAAATTAATTTTACTACATCTGTTTAACAGCATTTACAGCAAAGAAAAATTTTTGTTGTTGAATTTGATGGTCTCTTACTGATTCATTCCCACAGCTGCTAGAAACTCGTTTATATCATTAATGAATTTCACGCATATTTTTCAGATAATTATTGAACTTACTGCAAATAGGATTAGAATCATAATGCAGTCAAAGTCAAAGTGATAGTGGGGAATGTTTTCGCGGGAATAATTTTAAAAAAGCCGCTAAATGAAAATAAATTATGAATGCTTTATGAAATAGGCTTAGAACAATGAGCTTATGCTTAAATATAATAACAAATTCAAGCTAGGAGTGAAAAGTAAAGTTCAGATTTAAGTTTAAACAAATTAAATAAAAGGTTGAACTTTAACAGGAGTTAATCGAAATTTTTAATTAACAATTTAAGCCTAAATTTAATGCGAAATTTGGTTCGAAAATCTCCAGATTATTTCCCGTATAAAATTCCTAATGAGAAATATTGAAATATATAAGTAAAGACGAAATCGCTTTGAAAAAATATGATTATTGTATGGGTAGATTCCTAATTGAATAAACAAGACAGTTATAGAATACAGACTATTACTATAAAGAATAAGCAAGTTTCTTCAGATCAGCGAAAACTACTGGCAGTTAGAAATCCTACACAAAAAATGTGCTTTTCTTTTTTCTGGATTCGTTACTAGAAACTTTTCCGCATAAAAGTATCTGGCTATAATATTCTTGTCAGTTAAGGATAGTCTGATTAATTATGTGATTTTAAAAGATAAACATATGTGGTAGTCATTATTTAATTCCAATTGACATTAATAATAACCATTCTACTTATACTTCCTACAAAATTACTCATCATCATCATAATCATCACCACTATCATCAGTATCATTATCATTATTATAACTATTATTATCATAATTTCCAGTTTTCTCGATATTTTATTTCTGACCTTCATCATAAGAATCTGCCTTGTCTGGCCATTTTAATTTCAATTCACAAATTACATAGTTTTGAGGACATTAAACTTTGTTCCCATCTTTTTCTCTCTCTCTTTTTATCTCCATAACTAATTCTTCCGCTTCATTTTTCTACTTTATTCCTTAAAAATAATAATAAGAAAAGAAAAAAATTTTTGGCATTACAATAAACCAGTTAACAAACTTTTTTCTGCTGCTTAACAATTAAAATTCCCATCAACGTTCCTTACTGATAGTCCTGATTGTTAATTTACATCAACTGAAATTCAGTCGTTTCAGTTGATGTGAAGTTTCAGGCCTGAAAACTTCAGGAAATACTTTAGTTAGCCGGACGGAACTATCTTTAATTTCTATCTTGAAAAAACTTTACAGCTCATTTCATCAATTTATTCCTTCCTTATGATTTTCACCTCTGATAAAGTATGGCACTTCCTGTCACAAATCAAGATGGTTCGTTAACTCTGCACTTTTCGTAATATACATATGATCGATCTATCGAACTCTTTCTACATTAACCAATTAATAAGTTTTTCACTTCAATTTAACTAATAATTGAATGAACATCAATCACCTTGAAAAATGGCTAGCTAAAGGCATCCATCTCAATCATTTCCCTTTAAGAATTCATCTGGGGGCAATGAAGCAAATATGCCATAATCGGTTTTTATTTGCTATAACTTCCAAATTATTTCCAGATATTCTTATCTGCTCTTTATGTCGTGTTACTATTCTTAGTGCAACTTGTGATCCATTATTGTTTCTTTTAACAAAATAAGAATATCGCCCGTAGGAATAGAAATATCAAAATAAATTACGAACGGATTCACTAGTAAAAAGGAGAGCTGCATTCCAATTATTTCTACAATGTTGTAACAAATTAAACAGCACGGAGCAACAGTTGTTTTTGACTGGAAAAATTCCAGGAGACAGAAAGTTAGAAAGGCGGTGTTTGAATATATTTGAACATCCGCAGATGCATTTTTGTTCAAAGGTTATTCTTTGCTAGGTGATATCTTCAATCTTCTTCCCTTCTGAGCATTCTATAATCCGAAACTGAAGTATTCCATCAAGTAAATTTTTATGAATTTTGTAGAATCTTAGCATGTCAAACGTGGTCAACTGCTGAGAATTTCTTATTTAGGAAAGCATGACCGCATCCCTCGACTTCAGTGAGATAAAAACTTAAAACATGGTATTCGATATTCAGCATGCTGCCGCCATCTCAGTAACACGCAAATCAAAGCTTACTAAAATAGACAAACTGTATGATTCGAATACATCACCTTTTGTAAGAAACATTGTACAACACTCTTCAATTTGTTGATTTCGAATTTTATTCAAACAAATGATTAATAAAAATCATACTAGCCGTTGCTAATAAGCAGCACAAATATAACAAGAAAGGCTTGAAGAAAAAGAAAGACTAAGCGATCTAAATTAAAAACATGAACGTAATCGGAAGAAAAAGTTCACTATAGCTTCAGACAATATAGGCATTACAGTTTAATCTATGAGCTTCATAAAAAATATTTGAAAGTATTTACATTACAGAGTGATTGTGCCACTGAAAATGTAATCATGGACAGCATATAAAAAGAGTAAGACACTATTTAATTTAATCCAATCTTTGCTCAATAATACCTGCTGCAATAATCTGCCCTGCACGGCTTAGTGTTACTCGACCAAGTGCTTTGCACTCCGAATACCGTTCTAAACTCACTGCTCGTTCTGTTCGAATTTCAATCGTTCCACTCATATTTTTTGTCAGTGCTCTAAAATATGAACGAAATGGTCTAAGATATAAGAAGTTAGCACATATTATTAACTACGAGATATTCCATCCAATACCATCTTTTTTCTCTCTTTCGATTCTAAGGTTGATTAAAACTAAATGCTAACGAGATTGCTTCACTTCGAAAAAAGAATACAATGAATAAAAAAAAATAAAACAAAAAGAAGTTAAATAAAAGAACCTAGGTTTCTGTCTTATTACTTCACCCGTAGACTTGTTCAGTTCTGCTTTCAACAGCGTAATGGTGCAAGGCTCACACAAAGAATGTGCAAAAAGTTCAGCTTTAGTGCCTTTCATGATCGGAACAACAATATCGAAAACAACAATACGCACTAAATATTTCTTTCCAGGGATAAGACATTCCTGCAAAACACTCCCATAGAAGTAGAAAAAAATGCATTTTACCTTCGGGTGGTTCATATATATATAAAAGATCTTAGATACAGAAAGTAGAATCCATCTATATCGGTGAATTTTAATACAGTGGTATCACTAGTTACAGAAAGTGCAGTTAAGATCTGTTAGTCGAATTAATAACATATTAAGCAAAGTTTTATAATTCCCGATAAAAACAGAAAATTTCTAATTTTCCGGGACTTTGTAATCTGATTAATAAACTAAAGAAATAAATGATAAGAGAACAATGCAATAAATAAAAATATTACCTGTCCACCGCGGCAAAGAACGTATCCAATGCTCATGGAGTCGGGTTCAATGTTTGATAGAGGTGCTAGAGTCACTGTAGCCTGGTCACCAGCAAAACCAATATCTTTCCTCGAATTTGAATCCACAGCTATTCCTACAAACTAATGCAAGTAAATGCATATAAAAATTCACTATTCTCCACCATTTTCTTTAAAAAATTTAAAGTAAATAAGAGTTGGAGATGTATGGTGCTTTATTCACATCATATACTTGTTAGTGATAAATTCAAGAAAGAAGCACATGACAAAAATACCTTTAACAATTACAGGATCTGCATTCGGCATTATGTACACTTTCTCACCATTTTCTATAAAGCCAGCCTCGATTTTGATGCTTACTGAAAGCGCTGACGCAGAAACTTTGTATATATTATTTATAATAGCTCGGAAATGGCGATCTTGTGACCGTAATGGAACTTGCAGTTCATCTAAAAAGACAATACAATTAGTCGACTTCTTTTATTCCAGTGCTCATGACTTACCCTTTAAAGTAGAAGGAACACTTCTTTTAAAAGTTGCTGATATTAATAATATCTTCGTCTCAAACATATTTAACAATATATACTTCCCGAGACTCTTCTCACCTATTGCTTGCAACAGTGTTGGCCCTTGGTACCACGTACATAAACAGTGACCATCACATGGCGCTTTTGTCAAATTAACTCCCTCCAATCCAGAGAGCGGAATAAATTTAATAGTTGAATATCCAGCCTGCTTCTTGAGAAAAACCTTCAAAGTAGCACAGAGTTCATCGTACCGCTGCTGAGACCAATTCACCGTATCCATCTTATTTATGGCAACTAATAATTCTCCTACTCCTGTAAAACAATAAGTAGGCTCTTTTTCAGCATTAGCTAAGTAAGTATTTCAGAGTCCTGAAGAGAATCATAGACTTCATATACTTTATCTCTTTAAGGGATAGCTTCTATATAAGTTTATCATGCAACAAAGCAAAGCTTGCCCAGTGATCTAAGCAAGATGACATGTTCCCTCGTTTGGCCTCCCTGATCGAATCCAGTTTCGAATTCTCCACGAGTTGCATTGATAACCAATATACCAGCATCTGCTTCAGCAGCACCTAAAGCACATAAATTAGAACATCGTCATAAATCAATTACCAGCAGTTCTATGGTCCCTCAAAATCTAAACCTTATATTCAATCTGAAATGCGACTCTACTCAGTGTGGAACTTATCAGGTCATAATAAGCAAAACATCATCTTCTATAGTTTTGAAGCAATATGTTCCAAATGAAAAAAAATAGTTATAAAATGAATAAAGGAAGATACCGGTAATCATGTTGGGAATGAAATCCCTGTGACCTGGTGCATCCAGAACGAAGATTTCCCGATGCTCCGTTTCAAAGCTTGTCCGTGCAATATCCATTGTTACACCTCGTTGCCTTTCTTCCTAAGCTAGATCTATTTATTCGCATAAAATCACGGAAATACTCATATTAACGTGGAAAAGTTGTCAGTTTTTCATAACAAGAAAGCGCTAAACTGAAGTGATGGTGATGGTATACCTGTGTATCGTCAAGAATCCAAGCATATGCAAAGGATGCTTTGCCAGTTTTAGCTGATTCTTGTTTATATTTATGCATAGTTCGTTCATCGACACCACCCAGCTGTAATATTATATCTTACATGGCAGTAATAAAATGCAATGATGGATGAAAAAAAGAAATCTACACTTCACATAAAATTCAATTTGAAGCTGAATTATTTCTCTACAAATAAATTATGGCAAGCCTAATCTGCTAGAATATGCTTATGGAATTGACTTTTTTGCATGGAGTACATAAAGCCAGTAATTCTTAGCTATTTAATTAACAGCGAATGAATTAAGATGGTGGGAATCTCATATTGGGCACAATGACATGCCAAATAGGATATAAATGTGGAAAAAGATGTCTTTGACGTCGCATGTGTTGTCTACTCTCAATTAGCTATTCCAATTCTGTATTTTCAATGTAAATTGAACTAATAGAGAATGTATACTTGATAAAGAAGATGTCCCATCAATGTACTTTTACCAGCATCCACATGGCCAGCGACGATCAAATTAATCATTGGTTTTTTTTCTTGAAAGGGTTGTTTTGCTCTGAAATATGCTTCATTATAATTTTGCATTCCTCAAAAATCCGAATTTTTTTCGAAACAGTTTAACGTTGTTCGCAAGCTAAAAATAGCATATATAATTAAATTATATGTGATAAAATGACCTAGGTGGCTTTACAACAGCATTTAGTGCAGCGTCAAGAGCGGCTAGTCTTTTGCTACTAGCAATCGTTCTTAGTACTTGGTTGGACGATTTTTCTCCACTCATATTTCTTTCCGTGTCTTCTGACAGTTGCAAGTTCTCCATTTGCGATACGTCCGGTATGAGTTCATTGTTGCCATTCTGTTATAGCACAACATTGAGTTGCATGAATCGATAATAATACGAGTGTTATCATACACTATCAGTTATTAGAAACTCCTAATGACAATGTTTTTAGTGAATGCTTATTCATGAAAAATAGTGTTCCATATTTATTTCCTTTCCATAAGTTTATCGAAATGAACAATTCAAAAACACGTGAATGTTAGATAGGTAATACCAAATCACTAAGATAACGGATACACCGACAGAATTTATATGTTGCGAGCAATCAAACTAATTGTATTACAGATTTCTAGCCTAAGCAGTTACTTACCGTGCTCTCTTCCTTCGTTTTTCGCTTTACGACCCGCTCCAAAAGCTGATTTCTCTTATCCTTACTTCTACATGATTCATAATCTTTTGACATATTTTCTTCTGCCAACTCTAAACTTTAAAAAGTGTTTAATATGCAATATATATCAAATTTTAGGAAAAATACATCTCTTATTAAGAAAATATAAAGAAAGAGAAGTGAATCGAATAATAAGCACTTACCATGTCTTCGAGGTCTCTGAGTTGTGATGGAACAATCTTCAGAATCATAAATGACATCATTATGCAATTCCAGAAGACTTTCTTCCGGGATGAAATCTGCGATGCGTGAACCGGCTTTATTGTTATTGAAAATGTTCCTATGTGCCCGTTTGTATATGTATTCTTCTATAACAAAACAAAAAAAAAAACTTGTGGCGGTAAACTACATTACAAATTCGTACAAAAAATTGGAAACAAAAAATTAAGTGCCGTGTTTTATGGAACATTAAATCAATGAAAGTTTTTTTTTTAAATTATATATTTTTTTATTTTATAAAAGAACAAGTATTTTAATTAAATTATAAAAAACAAGATAACAAAAAAAAAAAAAAAAAAGTGGTGGAAACTATGCAAGCAAATAATAACGGTAAAGCTAAATTTCGGGAAGTGATAGAATAGTGACATATATGGCCATATTAATATCCTAAACATTTTAAAAAATAAATGTGAAAGAGTGAAGAAAAGATACCTGCATCTGAAGAAACTGCTTCATCATCTGTTGAAATGCTGTATCGGTGAAATTCTTCATCATTATCATCCAACTCTTAAATATGACATCAAATAATAACAAGTTTCTACTTATTCATTATCTATTCATTCATAATAAATTACCTATCCATTTATAACATCGTCCAAAAATAAGCTATATCGATGTAAGTAAGGAGACATCATTGCACATTGCACAGAAACTAAATGAATATTCGAAAAGACAGAATGTTAAGATCATCTAAATTAGCCTTAACATCAGCATATTTACAAATAATATTATATAACAGCAATAATACTAACCATCGTCATAATTCATATTGCGAACATTGCGATGTCGAGACATCCTGAAATAATTATATTATGCTATTAAGAAAGAAACTTTTACTTATGTATTTAATTAATTTATTTTTATTTTTATTCCAAGTAGCATACTAAATGAATTACCCTGATCCAATCAGTATTCCACTTACTACATTCTAAATGTAATACTGATGATAATCCACAAAGAATCATCTAATAATAAAATGATATGATCTCACAAAAAGCTATTCTAAAATAATTCAATCATATCTTAGTTAATACGTGCAATGTTTCCACAATAAAGAAACTGAAAAGTAACATTAACATTCAATAAAGATAAGTGAATCAAAAAACTGAACACGTCAATTTCCACGCACGTTACACGATCAATGAATTTTACGAAATACCAGGAAGATCGGCCAACCGTAAAGTAACGTTAGGCATTTTAGACATTTCGCTGATAGCCAAGAGATAATTACTTGCTTATTGTAATTGTCTATCCTTTTTTTCAGTCCTGAATTATTTCTACAACCAAACTATAATAATGTAGTACCACGAATATATTAAATGTTCATAAGAGAATAACGTGAAAAGCAACATGATCTGAGTGAGAATAACTTCCGAATGATTGTGCATTACTGGATATTCTAGCGTGATTATGATTAATCAGTACATCATTAATCATCATTAATTAATATATTTTCAGATATCAAATATCAAGTTTAATTTATAAGAAACAATTACACTATTTTATCACTTACATGTAATTAGTGAATACTCATTATATCCTGTAAAAACTGTTCATCTTTTATTTGCTGTCATCATGAGAAAAATGATAAAAATCTTTAGGAAAATCAAGATAAATATCTTCTATCAATCAACAAAACCTCTATCACAATTATTTGTTTATATTAATCGTTAAAAAAAACTTCATTGACAATAAATTTTTCTGATGCTAGGAGCCAGGACATTTACCAATCTAATCAAGAATGTACAATTGGAACAAGAAAAACTGAAAAACTTTCGATGTGAAGTCTAAGAAATACATTTACTAATTATCATACCAATATTTTACAACAGAATTATGCCAACAATATGAGACTAAAAAAGAATCGTTGAAAAAAGGACACAGAGACTCAAACTATACCTTAGTATCCTGAAATCAACCGACGAAACATGATTGGATTATGTTCAGAAAATCGTGTTCCCTCAAAGTTTACCCACATTATTCATCGATATCTATTTTATAATGTAAGACAAGAATGAATGTTTTGTCGAGATTTTGTTTTAATTAAGAAATCTGACTGGTCAGATTATTATAAAATACTTTCATTATATAAGCTCTAAAAACAACAGACAGACTTACTATCATATTGCCTACTCTACTGAATCATCTGATCTTTACTACTAATATCCAATTCAAATAGTTGAAGCACATTCAAATTTTTGGTTTGAATTGCTATCATATCAATTCAAATAAACTTTGCCATCTCTATACCTATTCCCTATAAAACAAAATCTCACAAAATCTTCATTTGTTTGTTTTTGCCAATCGTCAAAAAACTTCCACGACAATTTTAACCGATTAATGCTCTGTTTTCATTTCTGCGTCTTTCCCTTCATTTTCTTCTTTTACATCAGTTGCACGGAAAGACATATCATACCTGTAATGCTTTACCATTAAGATAAGTAGACTTTAAATTTCATATGTACCCATTTAATGAAAAATATAAAACTTATTATTTTCAGTTTTGAAAACTCATCATAGACCTCAAAAAGTTGGAAAATATCAGAACTTTTATGACATATTAGCAAATGCTGTCCAATAAAACTTACAGAAAACCATGCAGCTTATCAAGCTTCCGGAAAAGCAAATCATATTGTTCATCGAGCTCACCATTATTACTGTAAAAAGAATTTTGAACCATTTTTGCTGTGATAATCCTCAGTTAACATCTTTACTGTGATAAATCATAGTGATTTAAAAACAAATTAACCTGAGCGTGAAAAAATTTGGAGCCTGTATTTTGTGCAATTTGATATGGAATGCAGTCAAATCTTCCATTTCTTCTCTTGCTTCCCGCATCATTTTCAATTTTTCTTCATCTACTGAAAAAAAAAAGATATAAAGTCTGAAAATCTTGACAAAATCAAAAATTATTTTGCTGTTCCCAACTTATTAATACTCTCAACATCCTCTAATCTTACGAAAAACATGGAAACAGTGACCAGTATATTATCATTATTTTTTTGTGAACGATTTGATGCGCAGCAAACTGCGCTTTCGTCATAAATAATTTCCCCTCCCCCCAAAAAAAAATTAAATTCATGCATCGACCACCTTATAATGTTTTATAATTTTTCATGACTAAATTTATGTTTCTAAATCAAATGTACTTGAATTATAGATCAGTCTCTGAAATGAAAAAAATCCGAACTCGATTTATTTTTAACTTCAACATATCATCTGTCACAAATTATGGAAGTGTAAATAAACTAGACTTACAAGCACACATTTTCCCCGATCGGAAATTATCCATTAACGTAGCAAGTGATTGTTCTAGAGCTTCAATTTCAGCAGCATTGCCCGGCTCTAATACCATTTGATCCAAACCATTTATCACATTACAGGTTTTTCTTAACGTACCATTAGTTTCATTGTTCATTTTTTGATCATTTTTATTTATTTCATCAACCGGTGGCTTTATACTTGTTACCATTTCGTACCATTCATCTTAAATAAAGTAGTACCATAACTACATGATCAAAGCAATTCTGTATTATCGCAATATGAAATAAATGCAACAGCGATTAGCACTCACTGATCCATAAAACAATTACATACATAAAGAGGATGGTACATTTAGGCTTTGTAAAAATTTGTGAATGACCTTGATAACTGGAAAAACAACTGAACATCATGACTATATTATTTGATCAACGGTGAACGTTCTAAAGACATTAGCAAAAAACAGTGAAAGAAATGCTGAACTTTTAGGACAACAGAAAACTCAACTGATTATGATGTAGTTTTGCTGAAGACTGTAGGAGAGAGATGAAAAACAGCTATGTTATATTGTATGAAAGATAGCGGAACAGTGCACAAAAACATATATCTCCAATAATGACACTGATAATATCAGAAGAATGCAAAGATAAAGGAATCTGATGACATAATGTACCTTTTCGGAAAAATTGCAGTTACATACATATAATACAAATTACAAATAAATCTGCAGTCCAGATCAAGACGACTAGAGCATTATACTGAATTAAGTAATGAATTCACTACTAAATGTTACGCCAATTAATAAGATAAATTTAAAACTAAAACATATCTACCTTGACTATGTGAATATTCCAAAAAAAAAAAAAAAAAAATGGATAAAATGAATATTACTGAACATAATTAGAAAACTGAACTGAATATAATTAGAAAACTAAAATGAATATAATCAGAAAACTAAATGGATATAATTAGAAAACTGAACTGAATACAATTAGAAAAGTAAACTGAATATAATTAGAAAACTTGATCTGAATATAATTAGAAAACTAATTTATATTCAGTGCAACGAGAAAATTCCTCAAAATTACACTAATGGAAAGCAGAACGAATTTATTCACGATAACTTACCGTATTTACCAGTTTCATTGATACCATCCTCATTTATTTCCTGATATGATAGCTGCAATATATTCGGACGAACAGAATGTTTGGTGGTTCTGTCCGCATTGCCATCAGTGGCGTCATTTTTTCTACAAATTATTTCTTGTCAAAAATGGAAGGGAAAAGTAATCGTGGACAAAGATATGTTATGCAGGAATTTTTCTCAATCCGTGTTAATTTTACGTGGAATTCAATCTAATTACTCTCTTACATGATATGAAAGTAAAGTTTCATAAGCGATCTGAATGCAAAATAAAAAATTAATTAATTAGCAATACTTTGAAGCGAATGAGGCCGAAATTTTTGATAGTCGATGCATTCTTCCAAGAATTTATTCAGTCTTCATAAGATTCATTCAATCTTCGATTCGCTTTTTTAACAATATAACATAAAGTGAAGGCTGAGAGAATGTCGATACGATGATAGATGCACTTTAAATGAATAATACGTGAACAGTTCGTCTTTCAAATAAAAAATTTCTACAAAACAAACAAAAGTAATTGACGTCTCAGCGATACCATTATCTGAAATAATTAGTTGATATAATTATTACTCATTTCTTATAAATAAAATCTTTGCAATCGTAACTAATAAAATACTTATACTAATAACAATACAAAAAAAAAAGTATCCAATCATTAATAATTCGTTTAAGTGTAATAAAAATTGATACGATGATAATAATTATCATACTGAAAAATCCTTCAATTATTTCAAATTTAATTCGTCCAACTTTAAACAGCTTCTAAAGCTTAAATTAAATTGAACAATCTATTCATTCTCGATACTTGTCAACATTTTCAATAATATTTATTCAATTCTGACCCATAATCTTTCCCTGATTTTTATTTCAATTTAAAAAGTTACTTCCGTTTCTTCTCATTATAAATTTTATGTAATTTCTCAAGCAATGATCGCTTACAATGAAAAATCTTTATAAACATGAATTTTCATTATATATGACGTAAAAACGTAATAATTACCTTAAATGAGTTATTTTACACAAACAGCTTTTGCACAAATTTTTGTTAAATTTTCACAAATATTTGAATGCTCTTTAGAGAGTCATATTAAGCAAAGGAAAATTACAAGATGAAAATAAGACGTAAAGAAGAAACCATCAGTTACGTGAAGAATTTACGTGAATTACGTTAGTCATAACTTCACACTAACGTATCAGCGTTAAGGTCATATGCACAATCATAGAGAGTAATGTTCAGTGTTACATGTCAAAATAACAGTTGTCTCCTCGTCTTACACACTCCTCTTAGCAATCTTTTCATCTATAACGCATACATAAATCCATGATATTTTCTTTGCAAACATTTTCTCTCCAAATTAATCCTCTTTTTCATTTCATTTTTAATCAAATTAATATACGTTTGAAACGTTTGAAGTTATTAAATGCACGTAAAGAATAAGTTTAAAGTTGTTAGGTTTATGCAAAAAACGTAAACAGCTGTTAAATTCTTCGTGAAACATTTATTAAAAGAACGTGTAAAGTTAAATTATTTTGATACTTACAAATTGTGAAATATGATATACTACTTAAAATCAATAGGTCAATCGAAATTAGGAATTTAAACAAGGAATTAAGTGGACAGGTAAAAAATTGATTAGGCCTGATAATTTTTCCTCTGAACTCAAAGCTTATATCATAGCCTAGTGTACAAGTTTTTTATATAATAGCCGATATTATAATTGTTATTAAATTATTATTGTTATTATTTAGTAATACTTCCAAAAATTTTCCTTTTTTATTTATTCTTATATGTGATAAATTTTATATTAAAAACCGCAAAGAATTATTAAATTGTCTCTTTTTATTTATTTATTTCTTGTTTTTGAATATTCATAGATTTAAAAGAGAAGGAAAAATACATTTATCAATAAAGCACTTTCTTTCTTTCTTGCTCAAAAAACTTTTAACAATTGTTTTCTCGTCATATATCTGTCAACATCATGCATGATTATCTTTATCTTCTTTCATTATTTTCATTCAATTAAAACATAAAATGAATGGAAGGTAATAGTAATTCATACATGACAATGAATTACATTGCACATTACCAATTATCGAAATTAATTTAATAATTCTTTTTTCCCATCACTGATCTTGCCGTATCTTGTCCCTGTCCATTTCATTATTCTGATGCTCAAAAAATTCACACAATCATTTGAATTAATTTAGAAATTGAAATTAATTTAATATTACATTTCATTCTTTTTCCTTGTTTTTTTCTTATTTGATTTACAACTTTTTGTTAACAATTTTTTGAAGTAATAAAATGAATATAAAAGTTGAAAAAATGCTCGAATATTTAACATTGTCTGAAAAAAAAAAATTCAATGATTACAGTCAATTATTGATGTCAACTTTGCTCACTGTGACAGCATTTCCGACCACAGTCTTCTGACCACCGTATCAGTATCATTCAGCCTTTTCAGTGTTCCGATAATAACATTTATGCATCATTTTTCAATTTCATATCATTCTGGAAGAATTTGTTAAAAAACTACTAAAACTGATAGGGTTTTACTTCATGGTTTTACTTCAAATCATTTTGTCATCGAAATTTTTTAGAAAAAAACAAAATTATTGATATTTTTCAGTGATCAAAAAATACTTTTTAGTGATGATCGAGATTTCCCAATGGTTAGAGATTATTGGAAGTTTTCCGTGATCAAAAAATAATTTTCAAAAACTGCTAAAAGTTATTGCTAAACAAAAGTTTTTTGTTTATCAATAACTTATACGTACGATATGCTTTTCTCATCACTATTATCAATGGCATTAATTTTCTAGTGAGCTTAATTAATGTTTCGAAGACTAAATGCAATTCAAATCAGCGTTCCAAAAAATGCTGTACTAATACATCCTTGATCAGCAGTTCTTAACCACATGAAACATTCACGTCCATCACTATCATATTGTTCCTGAAAAATTTTTTTATTGAAAATAATTTAACAATAAATAAATAAGCAGCTAAAAGCTCAATCTTTTTTGTATTAAATAATTTAGCAATAAATAACCAAACAGTGACTATTCCACCACCAGATATCATTAATCAATTAATAACAGTACGATGATCATCGTAATGTACCAGTGAAATGCCGGAATAATCACGCGTGGCATTTCGAGCTTTTGCTGCTAATAATTTCTTGATCCTTTGATCGAAATCACATTTTGCTGCATGACAACGATGTACAAGCGTATCATGAAATATCTAAAATTTTATTTAAAAAAAGTTAAAAGAAAGACATTAATTATTGTTTTGTTTCCTTTTTTCCAAGATGATTTTTCGTTAAAAAAAGACAATAATATTTCGGTAAAAAAAGAAAATTCATTAATTCGAAATAATGCCTTCTTAAATTTTGTTTCCACGGCAGAATTGAATGAAAAAATGTGAGTCTAAGAATATCCTGTTTTGCTTACTGTTGACATAGTGCGACTCTCTTCTTTATGGGCAATATACTGTGAACCATCGACAATTCCATCACTTCTTTTTTCTATGTTTAAACAAATGTTTTTTAATGTTGAATCAGTGAAGTTTTTTTGTGCTAATTCTTGATTTTACTTTACACCGCCATAGAAGTTATTCGTCCTTGATGACGTCTTCATACATTACGACAGTCAAGACTGCGTCACAACAGTCAAGATTACATCAAACAAGACTACACCACGACTTTAAGACTACATCACGACAAACAAGACTATACCATGACAGTTAAAACTACACGACAAACGAGGCACCATGAAGTTAAGACTACATCACGACAAACAAGACTATACCACGACAGTTAAGACTATATCACGGCAAACAAGACTATACCACGACAGTTAAGACAACGACAAACAAGACCACACCACGATAATTAAAATTACATCACGACAAACAAGACTACACCACGACATTTAAGACTACATCACCAAGACTATACCACGACAACTGACTACATCACGACAGTTAAGACTACACCACGACACTTAAGATTACATCACGAATATCACGACTGCATTCTTGTCCGTTGTAATGCATTCGCGGTGTCATTACAAATTACCAACATTTTAAATGACAAAAACTACAACATTTCCAAATATTTCGAAACTGTTTTTAATTGATAAATTAAAAATTATTGAAATAATATGTATTTCATATTTTTTGCTTTCAGAACATAGATTTTAGATTTCAGTACAACCAAATCCAAATAAAATTCCGACATTCCGGAATGCCACCACCACCAACAAAATCACGATAGCAATAAATCTAGGAGTGAGGTGAAACATTGTTGGTCAAGTGTCAAAATTTCATTGGAGACAGAATAATTCTATCGCATATTCTTTCAAATAATTTGCACAACTAATTCAACATGTGAAATTAAATATTTTTATAGCAAAAAAAGAAGCAGTTGAGCTCTCTGATACTGATAACTGATCATAGTCAGAAATGTTTTCCAATTCTGCAACAGCCTACCAAGTTCTACAGTATTAATAGTGAACAAATTAGCATGATTAACAGTAATCATGCACCTACACAGTACAACTGTTGGCTGACTCTTCCTCAATTTACTACAGTTGCACAAATTGAATGACTGTTCTAATTTTAGATATCAATAAGCGGTCCTTAGTACGAAATTAATTGTCATTCATTTTTTTTACCCTAAATGAAATGTCTAATTCTTCGTTCTTCAATCTTTTTAACAAAAAAAACAATGCTTGATTGATTGATTGACAATGCTTAAAAAGATTGAAAAAAAAAATGTTAAAAAAATGTTAAAAAGATTGACAATGCTTAAGTAAGCATTGTCATACGATATCATATCAGGATACCTATACGGTTGTATATAACACTGAATCACATTCAATGCTCTCCAATGCGCTTGCTAAGATTTCTAATGTCAGATAAGGTCGATGGTCCTAAAATTTTCCGAAAGCAGTGGAAATCAACTATACACTTCACTTATCAATTAAATTTTCTATTAATTCTTAATTCGGTGGATTCTTCTCCAACTGCCTTTTCACATATATAAACAAATCATTAATAGAATATGTAATTACTTTATCAACTATGAAGGGTAATTTTCAAAATATTTATTTTTAAATGATCATCCACATATTCTTGCGAATGAATGCAGATAACAAAGGAGGCATTCTCCACTGACTAATTAGTAATTAAGTGATATGATTCAAACAAATTGTTCCAAATTAGGATAGTGATATTCATAAATAAAATTATATCATAGTAATTGATTTGTAATGATAGTAACGAAATAATAATAGACCTTCTGTTTATTGCTTTCTTTTCTAAATGAACTAGCACCTGTACTCTTTCATCATCTTTTAATTTGTATTACTATAACCATACGTACTGCATAGCTTTAGTTATGGCAAAAAATTCGATTTGGAAAAAAAAATGTTTAATTCCAATATAATTTCCTATTTCTAATATTTATTTGCTATATTTAATGTCACATAGTAATTATCCAATTGTAAATCTTAAGCCGTGCAGAACTGAATTTAATTACTTGCTACAATATTTCAAATCTCTGTATGTGCACATACACACACTGCACAACGACACACAACATAACGACACACGACACAACGACAACGATACATTTTTTTTCGACACAGAGACAGTTTAAATTATGTTAATGTCTATATAAAACAACCTTACGATTCATATCTTTTTCAAATGTTTCATTTAGCGAAAATATTCTTTTTTAAATCAGTCGGAAACTTTGACATGGAAAAAAAAATATAATTTTGAATATAACGAAATAGTACAAAATCAAATCACTGAATTAACACTGTTATTTACTTATTTATTCGTACTAACAATAATTTTTCATCAGTACCATTTGTTTATTTATTATTATTATTGTCAATTCCAAGTAAAAAGTATCAATTAATTGCAAGTATTAATTGTTTTTTGAAATGTTTCACATATGAATAATTTTTGAAGGCAGAATGCAAATTGCAGACAGAAGTTATAGGAAAGGACAGAAATTGATGTTTAACATATTGCCATCTTTTTTACCTTTATCAACAAAATTTTAAAAAGCAATTTGATCTTAAAACTCTATTTTCTCTTAATTGATGAATGTACATAATAGTAATAAAAAATAATTGCTTAAAATTAATTCATAATTCATACAATTGGCCTGGTCAATGAACGAATTAAATGCAATGATTCCTTTTTACTGTCTTTTCATTAATTTTTGTCACTTACTTTTGTCACCGGCATAAAGTATTCAATATTTGAATCGAAAGGGAAAAAAGTAATAGTGGATAATGCTGAATGCTGATAATATTATTTGAACAAATTAATTCATTCCTTTTTTTATAAGAACATTGACAAATTATTATTTGGCGGATTGTCTTATGAATTAAAAGAAAAAAGTTTTGTCTTGGATTTTCAGATTTAAGTATTTTTTGAATTTCAGAATTATTCGCTAAATATGAGAAATAATCGAATTACCAAAGTTTAAAATGCTACTCGAATAATTAGAAATCCACAGATTTAGGTTACTAATTAGATGAGCCATGTTTGCAGACAGGAGGTCACGAGTTGAAGTTTTTTTCAAATAGTTAAACAGAACCTTTAACAGAATTTTTCAGGAAAAAAACTTGTATTAAGGAATTAAATCAATTGAATGAATATTCTAATCTGCTAGGAATTAACTATTTGCTGTCTTCTTTTTCAGATCATAAATGATTCGCAGAAACTACAATGATTTGATCTAATTTAATATCAATTAAATATGCATACATTCTAATTAGTTTCTTCTGAGTTAGCATAAACTTTATGCAGTAATTACATGCTTCGATCAATGCCATCCATTTCTTTCATTGTCACTATAAAGTGGGTTCTAGTTCGATGAAAACGCAATTTTTCCAGATATTTGTTACTTATCTTTTTACTATGTGTATGTGTGCGTGGATATGTGTGTATGTATGTTTGTGTATGTGTATGTGTACGCGTGTGTGTGTGTGTGTGTGTACATATCTATGTATGTGTGTTTACGTGTGTCAACATGTATTACTGTATTACTTAGATTTTGACGTCTTATGGCTTATGCTAATAGTAAATTGATAATGTTAATTTCAATGTAGCTGAACGGAAACCATTGTTATCATTTGATGATTTATCTATAAGTCGCAGATGTACACTGAAAATCAATGTTAATAATTGTCATGTTTTATTAGGCTTTATTCACTCATTAATTAGAAAATACTTTGGGTTTAATTTCAACAGTTCCGCTTTTTTTTTTAAAATTAGTTCGAATACTAATGATAGGAAAATGGACGCGATGATGACAATTGTAATTTTCATTAGTAATACGGGATTACACATTTTATCATTTTGAAAACTTATGATTTGAATCATTCTATTGGAGACTTAATCAGAGATAATTTAATGGAAATACTAGTAAAAAAAGTAGCACTAGAAAATTTGAAACTAAATTCGGCAAGAAATTCGATTTGATAACTTAATTTCAAAAGAATTAAAATTAGTCATTCTTGTAATTATGTGTGAAAGCATTGTTCAAGAGAAGTTTTAAATTCGAGAAAAATCTTTCCTTACAAATTACAAGGTATTTTCAGTAACTTTTGTAATAATTGACATTTTTCTAAGTAAGTTTAGACTTAACTCATAAATGGAAATGATTAATAAAAATAACGATTTGAAATGAATTGATGAACAATAACACGCATATCATTGATCGATCTAAATCCATTATTAGTTATGTTATTTAGTGGTGATAAGATATCATTAAGCAGTGTTTCAATTATGACATCAGACTCCTAAATTGATCGTTTGCAACAATTAAATTGTCTATTGCTTTTCAAATTATCAAATTAAAGGTACATCGTACACTGAAGAAAGTGATTTTGTTTCCAAGTGCCGTCGATAGATGTGAAATAAACTGTGCTGTTTTGTTAATGAAGAAAGAAAAGAAATCATTATTTTAATTAGCAAAATTCGTAGTAACAAAACATTGCAATTTCGGATCTGCTTATTACTTTTATTTAATTTCAATTTCAATTTTGATTTCGAAAAAAACTATTTTTGATAGGCGCATGAGTTTGTTCATCAAATGCACCATTTCAATCAATTACCAAGCATTTTAGACCCTGACAGAAGGATCGAGAAATTGGAGCAAAAATTTAATTTTTATTTGTAAACTTATGTGACCCATCTGCTCACTTCACTGATAAAAATCACAGTGAATGAGCAAATCATGTTTATTTGACAACAGATGACATCCATGTATTCCATTTTGTGACTTATTTTATCAATGTCCTGGAAATCCCATCAAAACTTTCCGACTTTTTCGTTTGTTTTCTTTTTTTTCTCCCAACATTTTAGGGATATCAAAAGATTTATGACTAAATTTAACACTAAAATTAGGATTGTTCATTCTTTTTTTTTTTTTTTTTTGCTCTAAATCGTTTGGTGCAAAATTTTAAAAAAAAGTTCAATTTGAAACCATAAAAATTATGTTTCTTTTTTATGGTTTCCTATTAAACATTTTTTTTTCTAAAAATAATGATGCAAATTTTAATTGCTTTTTTCAGAAATGTTGAAAAAAATTTACGACATCTTAGATGAGAAGAATCTTTTCATTTACAGCGAGCAAGATGTTTCAAAGAAGCAATCGATTATCACTTGAAATTTGATTCACAATTAAGATTTATGGTATACAGCCATAAGAACTTGCCAATAGTCTCACATTAAAATTACTATCCAGAGTTCTTATTCATCACAGAAGCATGTTTTAATTTAGGCCAATCATTTTGATATTACAATCGAATTTTCAACATAA
>JBAMDO010000330.1:0-39405 GCA_037074765.1 Mansonella perstans | reverse complement strand
AAATTAATTAATTATAAACTGTAAATTTTATAAAATAATTAAAACGTTTACATTTTTTTTAATCCATAATCATTTTATTTAAAATTTCAGATAGTAAAATAATTTTGAATGGGACATCATCATCACCATCGACACTTGCAGCAGTTAATGAATGTATTGAACCATCTGCTGAAGTAATTCTCTTTCTCTCTTCAGTTTTAAGATTGTCTTTTTTCTTTTTGAACTTTACAAGGGATTGGTTCAAATTTTTTACTTTACTTTATTTACATATAATTTTTGTACTATTTAAAATAACTGTTGAAATTTTATCTATTATTTTTTTATAATAGCATTGATGATATGATATGATCAGTAATTCATGTTTTCACGTATCATGTTACATACATGTATTAATTTTTCTTGCATTCAGACTGCTACTTCGTAATGTATTGAATAGTAATATGATTAGAAAAATAATTAAATTACATTATTTAAAAAATTTAATATTTCAGTCCAGAGTAGGCAACATCTCAAAACGTTATGAAACATCACGATCAGTTCGGCAAATTAATACAGCACGTGTTCCGCCAATGATTACGCAAAATGTTGCTAATGTATTTTATTGGAATATTTTTTACTTTATGATACAAATTTTCCGGAAACTTTTCATAAATTTTCGGACGGATTTTTTTTATACGAGATTATATATATTGAAAATAAATTTAACACTGAAAAGGATTATTAATAAAGTTCGCAAATTGGCAAATATTGTTACATAACGAGTCATTTAATGAAACTGCTTCAGTTGGACTTTAATTATATTCTATTTTTAATTTCATTTCATATTTCCAACTATTTCAATGAATGATAAGCGTAGAACTTTTCGCCTATAACATATATCCAGTTAGTATTGAAATAAACAAATGTGACAGAAAATAAATTGATTTGTCGTGAAAGGATGGCACTGTAATTAATACACATTGGTTATGTGTAAAATTGATTTATTCATAATTAATTTATTATCAGTTTATAGGATTGAATAGTAAATGGATGTTAACTTCTTTTTTTTCAATTTAGCAATTCTCGATTAGTAATTTCCAACTTCCGATTTACGATATAATCTTTTTATATTTCTCCGTAGATTTCACAACGATCATCATCATTGGATAAATCAAAATCACCATATGGATCAACAAAATCGCACTCACCATCTACACAACCAGATTTAAAAGATATTACAAGTATTGTTGAACGACAAGAAGCAGGTTCCTTTTTCATTTTATATAACATTTTGCAAATTTTTTTTTTCCCCCAAATAAATTATTACTAATTCCAAGAAAAAGTATCCTGAATACGTATTATTTAGTAAATATTATTTTACTTCGTCCTTCTTTTTATGCTTTATAAAATTTACAATAGCTGCAATTTTCACACAAGCATTTTTTAATTTTCATATTGAATTTAAATTTTTTCCAGAATTGCGGGAAGAATTAAGCAAACTAAAATCCAATGTACATGGTGAAATTGCAAGCAAAACATCTTCAAATGCTCGTTAGTTTCTAATTTTACTAATCTTTTGCTAGAAATTACTTTACCTTAGCCTTATTAAATGAGAGACATTATTGTAAGAAAAGAAAAAAAGAAAAAATTAAGATTTTAAGAAATTAAGATGTGAATAATCAAATTGAACATTTATTAAATAAATGAAAACTTTCCTCACTTCTAGTTGTTACAACTTTCCATTTTAATTTCCTTTTTTTTGAATCAGTTTTTTTTCTTTGAATCAATTTTTTAATTTTTTAAATCGTAGTTTAATGCATTGTGTTAAATTTACAGGTAATTCTCAGGTACTATCTGCAAGACGAGGAATGTCACCATTAGTATCATCAAAATCTATTGAATTCAATGCAAACGGTGCACATTTATCAACTGTTGCTGCACCATGTCCGACTGTTCATGCATCTGTAAGCTATACATGCTTTATAAATATTCTTAACAGTAACTGATACATGCAATCTTTATCATAGTAATTTATGATTTGGAAAGTTTGAATAGCATTGTCCTCATTACTTACTTTTAGTTAAATAATTATAGTTATGCGTTAAAACTGTTAATCATTACTAGTAATGAAACAATTGCAAGCATTTGTAATGGCACTGATTATTTTTTACATACCTGTACCCTAACTCATAACCTACCGTTGATTTTTTTTAATTTCAGCGATTACCGACTCCAGTTCGAAAGAGAAGTTTGATTCCTACACCACGTATTTTTGCTCTTACTAGGTCGTATGTTCTCAAATATCTCACAGATTCTGTGTTAACAACAATATTTTGCCTTCAATTTTAGAAATAGCAAAATATATGAATTTAATTATATAAGTGATTTCTGCAATTTATGAAAAATTTATAAGTTATCAAAAATTTGTTTATGATAATTTGATCTGCAATTTTGTTTCTCTTTTTTAGGTCTGCTTCTCATTAAATTAATTTAGCATACTAGAAAAAGTTTCTGTTTAACTGGAGTGCTTTATTTGTCCTGAATTAAATTAATTTGAGAACTTTTTCAAATTAAGTTTGAAAATTTTAAAAAAAAAAAAAAAACAAAATTTCATTCAAACTTAGATATGTTTTTTAAGCTGAATCATCATAAATCCTTCATAATCCTAGGTTTAAAGAAATCTAACTTAAAATAATTATTAAATTAATTAAGAAAATCTAATTTCAGAGATATTCGCGGCCTAGCTGGTGGTAGTACACCATCATTAGTATTATCCTCGCAACATATATACGATGATACACGTTCCGAATGTGGTAGCTTATCATCAACTAACGAACAACGTTGGGCTGATGAGTGCTTTTGAACGTGATGCAACGTAATTGAAACGTTGAATACGTAGAATATTCATTGAATATGCAGTGTATCCTGATATTTTCTCTTTGCACTTCCCATAATTGATAAATGGCAATTGATAATGTTATCATCATTTGTATAACTTTACATACCACTACATACCAAGCATAAGTATGGAAAGCGTGATTGTTTTGTGACATTTATCGCTTATTTATTGTAAACTCAAGTTTAATTGTAATGGTAGTTATCTTATCTTGAACAAGAATTTATCATATTAGTTATTGAAATTTGATTAAAATTCCAATTTTTTATTCACAAATTAAAATTTATGAAATTTTAGGATAAAATATTAGAATTAATATTTGCTTGTATATTTAAATTTTGGACAATATTTAGTATTTAGTATTTAAAATTTCCTCCATATATTTTGTTTTTTATTTTTTTACTGCCATAAAATAATAGTTTACAAATAAATTGTGAAATGGTCTCAAAATTGAAAAGTTTATTGTCTCAGTTTAGCATAAATTTTGTTACTTTGCAATATCTTATTGAAATTTTTTTAATATGAATAGATAGTTTCAAGTTTTTATTAAGTTCATATATGTGTTCAATTCAATGATATTACTTCACGACTTCTTTTCTTTTGACATTTTTTCTTCTTTCTTTTTCTTTTTGATATTTTGAAGGAAAACTTTCAGATTTCAATTGGGTTTTATAAAAAAAAAATTCAATTACAATATTCTTTCAAAGGGTATTTGAAAAGGTGAAAATTGCATTGATAAGAATTAAATAGTGTGAATTTTAGAATAAATTGATACTTTTATTTATTTTTAAGTATTTTGAATTACTTTTTACAAATTTGATTTTATCACGATTTTTTTTTATTCCAAAAGTTTCTCATATTTTAATACGAATTGTCAAATTGTCACTTTCTAATTTTCTTGCAATTTTTTTTCGCTTTTCTTTCTTTTTCTTTATGTAAGTATGCTTATATACATTTTGTATATGATTATTTATAATTTGTGTTTCATTCTATTGTACTTTTCTTTTCTGAAGTTTGTATATAATTTTGTACTCTAGCAAAAGTTTCTTTTTATGCAAATTTTTTCAGATATTTGTTGTTTGTAGTTTTTTGATTTTTGTTACAAAAAATTTAGTCATTAGGAAATAGTACTATCTTTCATTTTTTTTCCTTCCGAAAAATTTTTTCGCTTCTTTTCCTGCAATCACTTTTAAAATTTATTTATTGCTTAATTAATAACACATTACTAATTAAGCAATAAAATTAAATTTTCCAAGAGCTAGAATGAAATTTATTCAATTTAATAAGTTTGCTTTTAGCAAGTTTTTAATTTAGATTACCAAAAAATATGAATTGATCAATACTTTCTATATTGGCAGATGCATTTCCCCAAAACTGTTTCTTTCTTTTTTTTATTTCTAAGTTCTATGTTTGCTATATTTGTACTTATATTTTGCAGTGCTGTGACACTTCTGTTATCGTCTTTTTTTCTTCATGGAAGTTTTGAAAAAAATTCAAAATGTTCCTAAAGCTATACACTTTTGCAAGGATTTTTTTTTACAAACGTTGGAAAAAAAATAAAAGTTTGGGATTTGATAGCACACATATTATCAATAAAATCAATCTTAAAGATTGTTATTTGCTTTGTTAACTTATAAAATTTAACCTCTCTACTGTTTCACTAGTCATTTTTTAACAGACTGGTCCGTTTACTGTTTCACTAGTCATTTGAAAATTTCAGATCAAATTAGATTAGTTTAACAAACTCATCTGATATTATGCTCATTAGTCATTTAAAGGTTTCAGATCAATTGGATTTGTTTAACAGACTGATCTGACATTAACTATGCTCGTATCCAATCATATGTGGAAGATTATTGTGATTGTAGACAATGAGAAGGAAAAAAAAAATTATCTGTAATTGATTAGCTAAAATTGCATACTGAGTTATTTTGTCGCATGATTTGATTTAGTAGGTTATATCCGGAATTTATTTGGATTACTTTTTTCCGTCTTTCATATTTTGATTTGTTTTAAGCCCATAATTAGTATGAGAAAAAGAAAGGAATATACTGCAGGATTGTCTGCTTTCATTGCAGTATAGTATCCTTGATACTTTAAATATATATATATATAAAGATTAAGAAGTTCTATCATTTTAATATGTTTCATATTAAGGCAGTAAAAGATTGCTATAAATATAGCTATCATCAATAGTAGAAGCAGCAGAAGAGAAGTTCAAAGGTGAAATGAATTCTTATTTTTAATTCTTTTATGAAATCAATTTTTTCTAAATTTCCATGAAAGCAATCATCGATTGTACAAAAAGAGATAGCTCATGATATTATTTTTGTTATTTTTATCACAAGAATTATTAACCAGAGACAGAAGGAAAGGGAGGGAGAAAGAGAGAAAGAGGGAGAAGAAGAGTACAAGATAAATTTTAATTTGAATTTCAAGTTGAATGAAGAAAATGAAGCAAAAATTGTTTCGCCCGCGAAATGATGAAGTTTTTTATCAGTAATAATTCAAACTAAAAAAAAAAATTATCTTATCTTGAATCTTTTTCTCTCTCTCTCCCTTCTCCTTTGTCGAAATAGAAAAGTACAAAAAGGAATTTATTTTTGCTTTTGATTTTTATAATTTTTATAGTTGATTTATTTTTATTTTGTTATAAATGAAAAATAGTTGTGAGATTGAGGAGAAGCAGAAAAACAAAACAAAAAAGGAATGAAATAAGCAATTTATATTGTCAACTGTTGTCATCATCTTTTCCGCTATTTGTTTGCAATTTATAAAAATTAAAAGTGAAATTTTCACACAACTACTTTGGCATGTTTATTTTCTTTTTTTGTTTTTAATGGACAATTAAGCAATTCCATTTTCTTCTTAAAAATTTTTTTGCCACCAAATTTTCAGAATTAAGATTATTGTAAATCATTGTTTATTGCTAATTTACTATTGCTTCAATTGAAATTACAAAATACTGTAAGGTTACTCAGAGTTATCACTTATTAACTAGTGCAGTCTTAGCTCAAATTTTTGTAAAATTGATATATGGCGTGTATCTTCATGTAATTTATGTAAAATTGATATATGGCGTATCTTGACGTTGGTATATGGCGTGTATCTTGACGTAATCTTTGTAAAGTTTGTATATGGCGTATGGCATATTAAAGAAAACGTTAAAGAAGACATAACTAGTAAAAGAACTTTTATACAAACGTTCACCAATTAAGGTATAATAAATGAGATGCTACAAACAAATGATGAAAAAACTGGAAAATCAATGATGTTGATTGGAAAGAGTAAAGAAGAGAGACAATTTTTCTTCCAGAAATTTCAAAAAAATTAAAAGAATTTTCTGGAAATGTGTAATTTAATTTATACGCTTAATGTTTTTTTTGGCATAAACGAAAAAACAAAAACAAGATTAAAGGCAAGCAGAAGAAAAGGGCGAGAGGGAAGGGAAAGGAGATATACATATGCAGAGAGAGAGAGAGAGAGAGAGATTAAAGACTTCACTATTTTTATGACAGTCAGAAAGAGACAAGTAAATTGAAATTATTTTCTTCAAAATGGTTTGTAGAAATAAGTTTTTGTTTGCATTATTAATTTTTATGTAATATTGTATGCTAAATATGTATAATTGTGTACTACGTAATAATTTCTAGATATTACGGTGGTCTCTGTTATCATCTGAAATTTAAATAATTTATTGAACTGATTAGTAAATGCAATACAATTTAATACGGTTCTTTATCATCTGAATTTAAAAATTAATGAATAAATCAATAAATTTAATCGTACAGTAATTTTAACATTAAAAAAATCGGATAGTATTTTAGCATATTCTATTAATGAAATGTTAAATAAATGAAATTTTATCCATACAAGGAATGTTTAATATTATAGCAATTATTTTATGGCCTTTGTTTTTACGTTTTATCTAGTGGGATGTAACATTTTCATAACCTATCGATTTGTTCGACCTCAGTGTTATTTAAGTCCAAACTTTGTGTTCCGCACTTATTGTTTATGAGGTCAAGGGTTGCGCAATGTGGTGTTTTTAGGCTCACTTCAGTTTCATTTATTCGGTTCAAATTAGCTTATATTAGCAATAAAGTAGCATAGAATTCATATGTAGCTATAATATCTTAAAAAGTGCTTTGAATGAAATTTCTGAAATTGAATAGAAACTGAAATTATTTGAGTAAAAGCAAAATAAGGAAATTTTTATGGACAAAGTTGCTCTTGTTTGATGACATTTAATTATTGTATTCAGCAAATTTACTTTCGTCCTTTCTTAAATTATTGCTGTCATTTTGACGTCTTTCTATTTTCTTCTCTTTTCCTCTCCATATTTATTATTTGTTAGAATTTTTGATCTAACCATTTCAATTTTTTTTTTTGCTTTATTTTACCTCTGTTTAATTTTATTGTGCGAAATTTGCGTCAATTCATAGTTTTTATTTTTTTTCTGTTGTTTCTTTTGTTAATCATGTAAAATTTTGATGCTCTCTCTTTTTTTCTTGACCATTTTAATTTGTTGTTTTTTTTCCATTTACTTTTCTTCTTTTTCTTTTGTGCTTTAGCTATTTCATCTCTCCACCTTTGCTTATCTGAAGACAGAATCTGACTCTCGAAGACCGGATTTCCCCCGTATGCAGCAATTGATCTGTCGATGGATAAACCATGAATATTGTAAAATTTGCAAAAATTATTATTTTTTCAGTTCCTATAAACTTCTCGCATTTTATCAATAATCATCAAGTGAGATAATGTCGCGGGTTGACTCAGGAAAGTTAGTGATATCGATGAATAACTCAAAACGAGCTAAATTGGCTAAACAATTAGACGAAGATTTGGAGAATTTTCTGGACAGTTTTGCCAAACAGGTTTCTTTTATTTTTTGTTTTCGGTCGAATAAATCTTTCGTATATTTCCATGCATGAAATAATCGAATCGATGTATGTCCTTGTACTATGTTTGCTTGTCCTCGTATTGTTAATATATGATTGTGTTTATTCTTTCTAGATATGTTTTATTTAAAAGATTCAAGGAACATTTGGAGGATTATGTCCTGTATCTGTAAAGTAGTATTGCTTATTGTCTAACAAGGAAGCAGAAAATATGTCTAATTGAAATCTTCAACATTTATATATTTATTATTTTCAAGAAGGATTCAAACGAAGCAAAAAAGCCGTTTGTTTATGATGAATGGTGCAAGGAGATCGACCAACATCCAGCGTTTATGACCAATCTGCAACCTGATGAAAATGGCGAGTTTTCCGAGGCTATTCAAGCGTTACAGGTATAGTTACCGCAATGCTAATTTTTTTACGTGCGTGTATTATTAGTTTTCATATTTGCTTTCGTAAAATTTTAAAATATATGAATATGAAATTTTGGGAATTTTGCAAAAAATTTTTTTGGAGAAAAAGGAGTCATACTGTCATTCCATTTTATTTTCGAGATGTTTCAAGTTATGAAATTTATGGAATATTTGGTAAATGTTTACTTTATTTTAGGCATTAAAATACGATGAGGATGAGTTGGAGGATAGACGAGCGGCTGCGGAAAGACACAAAATAGATGGCAATAGGCATTTTAAATATAGAAAGTACCATTGGGCCATCCATCGATATACGGATGGTACTTTGCTTTCTGAATCATTTAAAGCAGCTTGAGTTTCCTTAATTTACCACTGTAATCCGTCAGTTATCAAAAGAAATTTAGTGGTAATTCATGCTTCAGTCACAGTTCTGTGTCATTTATTAACTTGGTAGATTGCTGATTTGAGCCTGTCCATTTTATATAAAGCATAACAATTTTAGTATAACAATTTTTTTTTTAATTTCGAAAGTTTTTTTTGGTTAGCTTTGCTGGACTGTTAATGTTTGACCTGAAATGTAGAAATTGTTGGTATTTTCATAGCTCTTCCATTGATTTTGCTTTTAATAGTTTGAATTTTTGCAGGTATTAATCAAAGATGTACGGATCGTTCCCTCAATTCAATTTTATATGCAAATCGAGCTGCTGCTCAGAAGCGTGTTGGTAATGTTGGCTCTGCTTTCAGAGATTGTTTCTTTGCTCGGAAATTCGATCCCGAAAATACGAAGGTCTTCACTGGTTTTGATTTGGCATTACAGTTTACCGGTTAGGGCAAATAATAATCATTAGGGATAATGGGCTGAAAGTTATGTACATCCGGATCGTTGAGATTTCTCAGACAGTTTTTGATTGCTTCACAAGTTAGTTTGACTGAATTGCATATATTTTTAGCATGGTAGTTTTTTTATCTATGATTAGTAGCTTAAAATATTTGAATTTTAATCTGCCTGGACTTAAACTGTCAAAGTCACTCTCCGAATCATTCCTTTTGACCCAGTCGTTATTAACATATATTATGAGACTTTTTAATTTTACAAATTTTTACTATAAATCATGAAATATCGTGTAATACTTTTATTATTGGAATTACGAATTTGTGCGAAGTGGAGGGGACACCTGATAAATATATATCTCTGTTTAGGCAGTTATTCGTGGTGCTGAATGTCTGGTGGATCTTGGTCGAGGAAAGCAGTGCATGGAATGGCTTAAAAGCACTAAAAAAATAAATGTCCCTGATGAAAATGGGCCGCTTATTCCACTAAATTGTTAGATCTTTTTATTCTTGAAATTCCTTATTGAAATGTAAGCAAAACGAACAACAAAATATAAGTAAATAGAACATGCTCCGTGTGATTCATTTTAAATGCATAAATGCATGCATTTAGGTGAAGATGATAAAAGTATATTTGAATTATATGCAACAGCTCAGGAGATTGCCGTAGTTGAGGAACGTAATGAGCGAAAGAGACGAGCTGATGTAGGTTCATCAAGTTTGCTGGATTTGTAATTATTTGTTTTCTTTTCTGCGAAACAGATCTTTTCCTTCTCTCTTGCAAGGTATGTGCTCGAATTATAACGCTTATAGGTTACTAAAGATTTGATTGCAAAGGAGAGATTATTATTGGCATTTAAAAAGAGAAATATTAATTTCCGGCCACAGATATGCTTTGATAATCCTGAACTGTTTGAATGGTCACAAATTGAAGTGCAGTTGGCATTTCTGAAAGAGGTTATTTGTTTTATTACAATTTGGTTATGTTAATATCATTTGGTTAGGCAGTCGCATTGCTTGTAAATCATTATTTTTTGCCTAATTGTATTAAGAAGCATCAATTTGGTTTTGGCAAATCTAAATGATACTTTCATTCCTAACTTTGTCTTCTTTTTTTCAAAGTCATACTATTAATTCTAATTATGCCCTGGATATCCGCACTATTTATCTTATTTCTTTGACGGGTTCAACTTCATTTTATGCAGTGAAATTTCGGACCTTGTTATGCTATTCTACACAAAGTGAATGCTATTTTCTTGCAGACTGAAAAGGTTTATGTGGATGACTGTGGTGTGCTGCATTGGCCTATACTGGCGCAGTATCCGGAAACAGGAAAGGCTGATCTAGTAACTGATTGCTCTGAAGAAAGTTCAGTAGATGATGTCTTTTGTGGTGTTTTTCAGCAAAAAACATCATGTGATGGTTCAGATTCCATGTTTAAGTAAAATTTTATTCCAGATTAAAATCTAGATCTTAAAAAAAAAAAAAATTTTTTTTTCCAAAATGCAAGTTTAAAGAAAATAAAAGTTTTAAAATGCTTTAGTTCCAAAATACTTTATTTTGTCTAGGCACTCTTTGTTTAAGTGCAGTGTTTTAAAACAAAGAATATTTCTGAGCTAGTCTTCATTTGCCTAGAAAATAACATTTTCTTTTTTTTGTCGTGACAATGTTCGATATTTTGTGTCGTTGGATTTGGACAAAAAATATGATAGTGCAGAATTGATGCCTCAGTCGAAAATTCGTGAAGCATTCTCTCTCCCGGGATTTATTGTTGTGCAAGGATTGCCGACGATTCAGGTAAGATTGGTAAACGTCAATTTAAAATTAGCTATGGAGGTTTGAGAACTTGAAACGTGCCAATCTCCATCGAGCATTGCTGATTTCCATGAATGGAGTATGATATAATAAGGAAACAAAGGCAGTCGAAATGCTTTTGTGCATTTAGCGTGAAAAGCACTTACCGTTTAAATGGAGTTTATAAAGGAAGTTTATAGGAATTGAGATGAAGTAAAAGAAAAACAGTTGAGAATGAATGGCTGGAATTTTTTGTTACCGTTAGCTTGTATGTATTTGCACTTTCACTTCAGATCTATACGAAACAACATGCCGAGGCAAATTTTGTGAAAATTGAAGACTGTTTTTACAAAACCAAATGAAATCATCTTCTTATGGTTTACTTCTCGTTTTTTATTATGCCTTTTTTCCGCTCTTTCCATTCATGTTACATCTGTGTAGGTAATGTTATCTTTGTATGGTTTTTCCTGGCTATACATAAAGTTCTGCTATGCCAGAGCTCTTCTCTAGCTCATGGAATTACGAGATGTTTACAAAAAAAAAAAAAGAAAAAAAAACCATAAGCTTATTATTTTAAAATAAATAGGCAGTTTTTTTTTATTGGTAGCAGCATTCCAGTTTTATGAGTTGTTGCATTTTTTGTCTTATTGTTTTCCATATTATGGAAACATTGAGTGTATTTTGTGCGTTGCATATGTTTGTATTTTGACTTGTCATTTCTTATTTCTGTTTTAAGAAATTTGGATCAGTACTGAGGGCATAACGATTTTAAGCTCATTTATTCAATATATAACTTAAATAAAATGAGGAAAAGATGATTCATAACTATACTTTGCAAAATACGAAATTTTTCACTAGTCATTTAACAGTTAAAATTGCACTTTTAGCGTATAGTAAGTTAATAAGATGAAAGTCGTTTGTTCTATGAAGGAAAGAATCAATGGCGGTTAGATTAATATGTTTTATTTACATTATCGAGAGCTTTTTTGGAAGGATACATTGTTCCGTTAGAGTAGTGGCAATTTTTCCATACCTCTGGTAATATTTTGTTTATTGAAGATGATCGGAAATGTATGATGATGAGTATTAGCACTAATAATTATAGAAAAATGGAGATAGATTTTTATAAATAAGCGTGACACATATATATGTTTCGATGCATTAATATTGGGAAATATGGAAGTAATCATGTATTCAGTTGTGCGGAAGTAATCCTATTTTCACTTATGTTTTCAATTTTTTTCTGATCGAATCATTGCTGTATGTTCACTGACAAAACTGAATAACTGATGTGTTTCCAGAAACTTCGTTTAATTCACTTCCAGTAATCGAACTATTTGAAGATTTAGTTGAAGGATCATCATATCTGTAATTACATAGCAACAAGTGTTAACGCAGAATTATTTGGGAAATTTCTCAAAATTCCTAATCAGTTAATTAATTAACAATCTCTTCAGTTGCTCAATTATTTACCAAAGTTCTGGATTTCACTGTTTACTCAGGTATGAATTCACATTTGATGTAATTCATGTATTCATGTTTGATAAAACTACGATCGCGATAATTTGTACTGTATACATTTCATTAATAGTAAAAATACTTTGAGCGTGGAAAATTAAAGTGTAAATTCAGAAGTTTTAACACAGAATTTACGAGAGGTGTTCATGCAAAAGCATGTTAGAATATAACACCTCGAAGATCCCGATAATCTGTTAAATTTAAAAATTTTTCATTAAGTCTTACGTTATTTTGTTGGTGTTGCCGTTAATCAAGTCTGGCTTATTTAATTCTGTAAAAAAATTGTACAAAATTTTTAATTAAATTTAATTAGCAAATGGGAGAGACAATTGGCTTCTTTGATTGATAATTTATCCTAGTTACAGAAAATATAAATTTTGTGAGTTCTGCTAACTTTTACTTTATGTCCTTAATCAGAATTTCAATCAATTACCTAATTACTTGATTAACCAAACTTTTAAAATAAATATTTGACGAGTATTAATCAAAGGATTTAAGTGAATTTTGATAAGCACTTCATCATTAATCGATAACACTTTTGGGGCTATATGTGACAATATATACCTGAACTACGTGAAATTCCCCCCGTCTCTGAACTTCCTGTCGATGCTTTCTTATTGTTTGAATCAAATTGAATGCTACTTGGTCTAATTGGTCTGAAACAGGAAAAAAATGCAATTTTTATTGAAACTTTCCAATAATCTGAAATCTAAATGATTGTTTTTAAGTTCAAATAAGTTCCATTCTATTCGGTTAATTTAATAAAATTCAAAAGGAACACAAAAAAATAGCACATGAAATGTGGAAAAATTTCGCGAACGAAACCTGTAAACTTTAGTTATATGTTTTCCTTCAATTTCTTTATCCTTAATACTAACAGATGAATTTGTTGCATTCGATATTTCTTGCCAACCTTCTAATTTTGTACCAGGTTCTATTTTTGTTAACTGCAAATTCATACTGCAAAGATAAGGCAAGGAGAGAGAGTGCAGTTGAACATTTTAAAATAAGCTATAAAGACATGTTGAAATAGGGAAAGAAAAGTAAGCAAGGTTAGCACGCTTGAGTATTTTGTCATTAAAATGCTTAATTAATTAAGCCAATACTTACGTGAAGAACTTACGTCAAGTAGTGTATATTTGATATTATTTGTAAAGAAATCTTGAAACAAGAAAGAAAGGTAAGAAGCATGCTTGAGTATGCTGTCTTTAGAATGCCTAATTAATTAAGCCAGTATTTACGTCAAGGACTTACGTCAAGTAGTGTATATTTGATATTTGCAGCTTTTACTTGCATACGTGATCGTTTAATGATGAGATAAATATAGCTCGGTAAAATCAAGATAGCCATAAGAAGACTTCCAATAAACCAAATAAAATAAAACTTCACTTGTTGATGTTGTTTTGTTATTGGATCCACGTAAAATACTTTTTAATACGTGAAACAAAAGCAATCAGTAGAAGTAATTACAAATGTGGTAACAACTGGCTAATTAGCTACTATGTCATAATGAATGCAATGATTAATTGATTAAGCTTCAACCAAGCAATTAAAAATTTGAAGAATAATTAATATAGGTGAAAACAGTTTAAATTCAATTACACTAATTTACAATTCTTCGGAAGAAAAAAACAATGTTAATTAAATCAGATTTGTAATTTCATTTCTATTGTTAAGAATTACTGATTACAAAAAAAAGTTTAATATTCAAATTAGTTAATAAATTTAAAAAATTTCTTTTACCAAAATTTTTCCAAGAATTTCCGTTCTTTGTTGTCATTATTAATTACATATATGTATATTGAAATGTGTTTATTTTCTTGAAATATGATAAAAGAATAAACTTCATTCAAAGCATCCAATTTCGCAAACACCTAATGCTATCGAAATTTGAAACTTCTTTAAAGTTTTCCAAATTTCATTTCATTTTAAATACAACTATAATATGCTTGCATATCTTGCATAAATAAACAATGACAAGTTTTCTATACATAATTTACATAATAATAATTATAATAAATGCAAATTTGACAAATAATTTTTGTGATCAGTTTGCCTTTTCAATTTGTTTGCAAAGTTGTTTTACGCTCTTAATCTTTAACCTTTAAGTATTCATACGTACATTTGTATACGTCACTAACAAATTTACGCAATGATAAAAGACTTTTCAAAAAGAAAACGATGGAAGAAATAATAAAGTAATAATGTTAACTAACATTATTACTTTCTTATAAAAATACTTCATTCTTTTTTTTATAAATATAACCAAGAAACTGTAGGAAGATCTTGCTTTCATCCACTTTCACCTCAGTCAGTACCTTAATCATATTTAATTTTTAATCAATAATTAATACCTTAATATCTTAATTAATATCTTAATAATCAACACCCTTAATCAATACTTTAATCATATTTAATTTATTTTTGCTAATTTCGTCAAAAAAAGGAATAGATTTATTAAAAATGAGGCGTTTCTATCAAAGAAAAGTTTCATTGAGAAAATGTTGCTAGAACTATTCAGCATTGATCAATCAACGTGATTGATCACGTAGATAGCAAATTGTTGAAATAGTAATCTTGCGCTTCATAAATGGACGGTGATAGTTTGACGTTGCTTGAGGAAAGCATACACGTGACTGAATTGGAATAAATGAATGGAACAAATACTGTCAAATAATTCTATTCATTTAATTAATTATGCAAATTAGTTAGCTCAAAGCGTCATCTAAATTTTTTTGCTTTATTTTAAATAATCACTGAATTAACGCATTTCATCATTGCCAATTTTGCATTGTCCATTGCTGGCTGCACTGAAGCAAAGTTTGTCATTTCGAATTATGCATATAGTAGAAATTGATCTGAATAATTTGGAAAGCAAACAAAACAAAAGATTATCAAACAATCATTGCAATATTATAAATGACCTTTACGATATATTTCGTTCAAATAGTTTAATTTATCAATAATTTTTGAAGTTTCTTCTGCATTCGGTCAAAAATGTTTCGTTTTTAATTAATGTGCATATTATGCTGCTAATCATTAATTAAAACTAAGCCTCAATTATCGCCAGCTCTTAATTGCTATTATCAATTATTGTCAGATCATATAGCAAATGCAATCTAAAACTATCGCATCAAACCGTTTTCAATTAACCGATGCTGACATTTCGGAACTTAATGCAGCACATTTTTCGCTACGATTAGCAGTGATATTTCTTATCGTTACGATCATCATTTTCACTGTCATGGAGTTTATCAAATTAATCTGCCGTCTTATCAAAATTCGCAGTGAAGCTGATAAGGTTTAAATTAGCTTCTTCCAAAATTCTCCTTCTGAACTATCGAGAAATGAATAAAACACTACGTGATACAAAATCTTTGCTTTAAATTAAAATATAGCAAGTTTAATTTTTAAAATGAATGCGCTTGGGTCTCGTCCAAATGACAAAACTTTTGAGCGGATTGTAAATGATGGACGTAATTTCTAACTACTCCACGTGTTTCACGTTTCCATTCCAACCATCCCTTCATCTTCTGTTGCAAAAACGAAAAAAAGAACAAAATTCATTTTACATTCAGTATGTTGACAGCGAAATACCCGACATTGTTGTAAAATCGAAGAAATCGAAAAGGTTTTGTTTTCTTTCTTTTCAGCAAAACTTAATTAACTTAATCAACCTTAATTAGTCTCCATATTTAACCGAAATTAATGCAATTAATAAACACTTGTAGCTCATCCCAAGTTTTATTTTATGAATCATTTCTTTTATTTTTCTTTTTTTGCAAGCTCTGATCAGTAATATCTGACACATTTTTAAGATTTAAAAGAAAAAATAATTTAAAATGTAAATTTCAATTAAAAAAATATTTCTTGCAGGAAAAATAAACCGAAGCTTTCGGTTAAATTGCCAAGTAAAGCGATGAAAATTCAGTTAGCGTTGAAAAATGAACGAGAAACAATTGACAGTCGTGAAAAGTTTGCTGGAGCAATGACAACTCCGACAATGAGCAGCACGATGGAGAAAGAAGAGAAGATAGAGAAAAAATTTGTGATGCTTATTTCATAAGAAAATATTTCGACCAAAATAGAATTATCATTTTAAGGAGGCAATTAATCCGGAATTCTTGATCATTTCCTGAAGTTGCATTAGATTTTAGATTTCAAGAATTCACAGGATTTACGGGATAAGAAATATCAAAATGAAGATAATAGCTTAAGCTTATAACATCTTCAGTCTCCAAAAGAAATCCGGGATGCCGAGAAAACAGATGACAAGCCTGAAACTTTTTCTGATGAACTCGCACCACCGATTATTAAAGATTCGCTAGCAACTTTTGGTAATAAATTTACTTTTGTTTGTTTTTAAATTTTCATTACATTAAATTTTATCACAATATCAATAGTACATACATATATGTGTATGTGATCGCAAATGAAGATCAGTAATCGAAAGATCGATTGAGCTTAAGTTAGACTTGAACTTAAATTAACGATTGAAATAAATTCAACTCTTGTTATTTATAGATTCGCCAATCTCATCATCGACACCAGTGTCTACCAAGCGCTCATCTCCAGTGTACGAACTACAAGCTCAGGATTCTTTAATGGTTGTTGGCGATCAAACATCATTAAAGCAATCTTACAGTGCTGAAAAAATGTTGAATCCAAATGTTGCTGCATCATGTGATGATTCGTCAACAAAAGCTCAAGATTCCTTAAAAGCTGTCAACGACCAGAAACCATCATAAACGTCCAACCACTGCGCTCTATGATCAAACTTGCAACATCATCGTTGTCGTCAAAACCGGAAGAATCAAAAAATACAATTTAAATTATAAACTGCAAAAGCACGCAAAATTCCTTCTTTGATTAATACACTATCATCCATTATCACTGTTATCTCATTAATTATCAATTCATTTGATCTGCCTAATGCAATAAAATATTAATGTCATTGTTTTTTTTGGTATTTCTTATAATTATTAGCCAACTATTGCTGCTGGTTCAGTTCAATTATTTGAAATTTGTAAATATTTCACTTATCCTTTAAAATGACACTTGACTTTTATAGAAAAATTAAATGACATTTTTTAACATTTTTAGTCAACGCATATGACGATGAACCGATCTCATCGATTCGGCTCTATTAAACAATGCATCTAATCCTCAGAAATTTTTCTCCGTTGAAAAAAAAGGAAAAAACTAAAGCCCAACATTATTTTGTGCTAACTAAAATACTAATGATTGAAGCTTTGAAGTACTAACTGATTAAAGCACTAATTAATTAAAGCATCAACAACATATAACAAAATTGAATTCGAAATCTGCTAATCAGTATGCTAACCTCCGATCAATTTTTTAAAGCATTGATTTGTTAAATTTGGACAATGAATCATTGACTTGTTAAAGTTTTGGACAATGAATCTGCATCCTAGTAAAATTCTTTTTTAATGAACTGAAATTTTTACGGATCAAACTATCCGTTAATGGTTCAGAGCAATAAATAATTGCGGGTCAAAAGCAATTTTAATAAATGATGCTATTAGAAAACTTTTGCTTAGCAACTGTATATCAAACTACAGAGTCGTAAAATCTGAATTTCTGTAGTATTTTTCGTTGTAATGATAACTAAACTTAACAAAAATAAGTGGAAAATTCTGCGAAACAGAATTGGACTTATTTGAAATAGGTTTTGCAAAGACATCTTGAAAAATAAAAATATTTCCTTGCAAAAAATCATTTGTAGTGAGCTATGATTAGCTTGAATATAAGTCAGAAATTCAATCATAAACTTAATCTGTGATGAAATTTCCGATGTTTCAAGAGCCATGGCTGACTCTGACTAGAAACGTCTGATAGATGCTTTCTGAAAAAAAAAAAAAAAGAATATTCTTTTTATCTATGCTCAATTTGAAACACTTCTGAAATATTAACAAATCGCACTCATTTGAAGTGAATTTATCTGCAATATTTATGCAGAGTAAACTAGAATAAGCGAGCAGAAATAAAAACTAATGGAATGTTTTTTTGTGAAAAAACCGTAATTTCGCCTTCCATACAATATATATTAACACCAATGAGTAAAATTCAGGATCTCAACACTTCATCAACAAGCAATCCGCTACGAAATGCTAAAAAACAACTGAGAATAAAGCTACTGAAAATAAAGCATTACCCGCTGGAATATAAATTAAGTGGAAAACAACAAAAAAAATTATGCAAAGTATTGTAAAGAACAAACACGAAACATGATCAATAAATAGTCAAGAACGAAATCAGTATCATTTCTGAATTTCAGAGATCAAAAAAAACCTAGCATCTTGAATCTGAAGTACAAAATAAATAGCTAACTACATCAACAATAAGCGCGCCCTTAATCTCCTTAATAACAGAAACTATCGGAAATTCATAAATAAGAAAAAAAACATAAGAAAAAAAATTTTCGAAGATCTGCTCAAAACCAAAAGTTAGCGAGTGGAAGTAAATTCCAAAAGGATTAATTTGCTTCACACTTCAGAACATTGTCCTCCTTGACGATATTAGTAAGAGTCACTTTTCATTTTCTAACAAGTTATTAGTCCTTGTCACCGATAAAATAATTAACATTTCGAATTTTCTCGATCCACGACAAAAACCTGCAAAAGCCATCTCTTAAACACCCAAGACGAAAAAGAACCACTCAAAGAACTGATAATATAAAAAAGGAGTTAACATCTTTTCCTTCTCCATTCAAGGAATGATACATCAATATCTACTGCTTTTATTTACATTTGTGTGGACGGTTGAAAATTATATCACAGAAAAATCGTACTAATTAAAACTAAAAGAACCTGTACTTTACATGCAAATTAAGATGGATGAACTGGGCTGGTATGACTATAACATGCTAGAATTCTACGAAACAGATTTCGCTCTACTGCAAACAATAAATAACATCCTCGATGGAAAGTCACCAAGTTTTTCCTCCGTGAAATTGAAAAAAGACTCAGGATTCATCCAGAGAACTGGTAATAATTACAGAAAGCAAGTGAAACAAAAAACAAAAATTTAAGCTGAATCAACTAGCAGTGAGATCCGGATCATCTCCAGTTCCAGAACCAGCTGTTGAACCTGAATTTGGCCGCAATAAATCGGTACTATCACCACCAAAACTTCTAGCACCACGTCCAGTACTGTCTGTTTCACCTAAATAATAAAACTCAAATCAGCGATACAGCTTCAAAAACAAAAAAGCGAAATTGTCGATGATTCACTTAGCCATTCATTACAGTAGAATTTAGAGTATAACAGTACAGCTACGCGAAAAAATGGTTTCAATTGATTGGTTTTTTAATTAGATCATTTACGGTTAAGAAACTTCGCCCCATCAATCCACATATTTGAACCTTTCATGTCTAACTTTAACATTATATAGAAAATAATTTCCAATGTCAGAACAAGATAATCAGGTTCAGTTCTAATACTTTGCTGATCTGCATTTTTTTACACTTACTTCCAAAGCGTGAAGTGCTTGCTCGACTGAGTCTAGACCGTCGTGCAACTGCTGTTAAGCTTTTTAACTGCGCATTTTCTCGAGTTAGTGCTTCATTAACTTCACTCAGATCATCAATACTTCTTTGCAACTGTCGACATTTCGATCGCTCACGATTAACTTCGCCTTCTAAATCTTCCATTTTTCGACGCATATCACGATGTTGTGTCATTGCACGATCTGCCTATAATAATCATTCGCTATATAGATTAACAAAAATATATTTGAGCTTTGCAGTTTTAAAAAAGATTAAATACTCCAAATCCATAATAAGTTAAATTTATTGAATTTCTTTTGCATCAAACTTAAGCTCACGGCTTCCTTCAATTGTTCTATGTGTCGTCTGTCTTCTTCGCTCATCATCATTGTATCATTTAATTTCTTCTCCACACGTCGAATCTGCAATGCTCGGCATTTAAAAAAGTCATAATAGAGTCGGTGCTAAAAATTCGGCAAAAAACTGAGTGCAGCAATAGTTTATTATTTACGACAAGCAAGTCAACAGACAACAGCCTTATGCGAGACTTGATCAGTTGTTCATAAACAGAAGATACATATCAATTTTAACATGCTACTTGTGATATGGTCCATTTTTTTATCAAAATTCAATATGAAGAAATAAAAATACTTAAAAAAACTTGATAAAAAAACAGTGCTATCCAATTCAGGGATATCACATTGACAAAATGGAACAACTAGTTAAATACCAAGAACGTTTCCGGACAAGCTTCAAAAAGTAAGTAAAAAAAAACCTGTCGATTAGCTATATTTCGTTCTTGTTCCATTTGAGCACATTGTTGGCTTGCTTCATGAAGTTTCGCTTCTAATGCAGCAATCTGTCCTCGATTACGTGTCCGTATGTCATTTGTCATTTCTTCTAACTAAAATTTAATTTGACAAAACAATTCGAATTTTTGATAAATATATTTGGCAAAGATAATCAGCAAGAAACTTACTGTTACTTTTAGATCTTTACATTGTTTTTCAAAGTTTTGCTTATCCGTTTCTAACTTTTCACATAACGAACGTTCAGCTGCTAATTCTGTTGTCAAAGTTTCCAGCTGCAAATTTTTTGCTCAAACTTAACTGCAAATCAGCAGTGCAATACCAATCAACAATACAAAGGATGTATTCCCGGACAGCAATAGAAATATATTTTGAGAAATCTACAAAAGAAAACAGGAATACGGCATTCAATCCTCATTTACAATGATATTTTATCAATTCCATGAAATACCTGAATTTGAGCTCTTTTGAGTTTTTCGTTACCCACTTCGGTGTTGTTCTGTTCTTCTTCAAGCAGCTCCTCCAGTTCATAAATTTTCGTTTCCAGTTTCTTCTTTTCTTCAGCACTTATCAAACCACTTTTAAAACCAAGCTCTTCGAGAGCATCATCCCTTTCTCTTTCTGCGCGCCGCTTATCCGCGATTAATTGCATATTTGCTTCCGATGCTTTCGCCAAGTCATCTTCCAACGACTTCAATCTTCAAAAAATATCTAATAATTGCATCCACTGATTAAAAATAGTGAAAAGACATGCCATAAGCTCTTGAAAGTGCTGATGGAAACATTTCAGTCCAAGCAAACGAAATAATTCAGAAATTCGGACTCGATTAATTTTTATTTCTTACGATCCAAAAATGTTTGTTTTTACCTTTTCTCCATATCTCGTATCCGCAGTAATGCCGCATCTTTGGCGTCTTTCGATTCTCCCAATTCTAATTGCAAATCTTTCAAATGTAAAGTGCATTTCCGAAGCTGCCTTGCAAATTCTTCTTTTTGGGTAGTAATAGTTTCCATTTGTTCCAGCGAATGATGCAAATCAGCTTCCAATATGCGCTTTTGTTGTATCACAGTTAACTTACTGCGACGTTCCGATTCCAATTCACTTTCCAGGTCACTAAGCTGACAACAAATTTTCAATAATCCAAATTCTTTGAAGATATTAAATTGCTATAAAATTTTCAACACGTTTCTAATTTTCTCAATCTCCCATTTTAAATTGAATTTCAAATACCTTTCGTTGCATCAGTTTACGCCGTTCGTCATCCTCTCGCTCTTTATCATTGCGAACTTTTTCCAGCTCGGCATTTAACGCCTGTAGCGTCACATCTAACCGTAGTTTTGCATCTTCGGTAAGCTGCAGGTTATCTTCTAGCTCGATGATCGTCTCTTTTGCATTTGCCAATTCAGCTTCTAATTGCCGCTTCATTCGATCAAGCTCCAAAATACTGCGACCAGTATCGTCTTTCATGGTAACCTGAAATTGGGCAATCGGATAGAACGCCAAATGAACAAGAACAAATATTTATAAATTGAAAGTTATATAACTGAAAAATTTTTTGCATCACTTGATCTGTAAAAATAAAACGAAAATTTACAGCATTATCAAGATCCAATTGCAGTGTATTCCGAATGTTTTCCAATTCGGCAATTCGACTTTTAAGAATATGAGTTTCTTTCGCTATCACCAATGCATTTGACTCATGATCACGAACCTTTAAGCAATCAAGATAATTATTAATTCTTTAGAAACTACAAAATTTTCCTTAGAATAATTTCGGGTAATACCTCTTGCGCAAGTTTATCGCGTTCCATACTAATTTTTACCACACTTGACTTTTCTCCCTCAAGCACTTGATCAAATTTTCGTTGTTTTTTCTCCATTTCACGCATAGTAAACCGCATTTTATTCAGCTGGTTTAACATATCTTCGTTCTAAAAAAAGACACGTCTCACAAAACTTTACAAACAGAAACTACAGTCTTAAAATAAACATCAGGTATGGATTCGTTTTTTTCGACTCCAGGCTGTCAGTAGTATTCAAGAAAGAAAACCGACACACTTCAGTGGATTTAAAGGAGGACAGTACATGTAGAAAAGATCAACCAACATTCAATTCAAAAAAATTCCGCTAAAATATCTAGAATAAATTTCGCTGATATTCAAAGAGAAGCATTTAAAAAAAAAAAGAAACTTTGGCTATCCCACATCTATAGCCTGACTCAAATCTAATTGAAAAATTTTTATAAGAACATCAATTTTCATGCACAACTGAAAATTTGCAGTAAGCAATCAAAATCTAATTCATTTTCTTCCATCTATAGAGACGAGCTTGTAATTGGCCATTAAACGAGTTTTATCAATAACAGCCTAAGGTTCTAATTTAAATAAAAAACCGAAAATTCTAGAGTTTCTATTAAATATATTTTTTTTCGAATCAAACCTATGTTGTTATTCACTACAATGAAAACAAGGACGGACGCAATAATAAATAGTGAAATCTAAATCCAGCACTATATATTGAAAAATTTTGGAATTGATTAAGTGCATCAGTATGGCCTATGAAAGAGGTAATCTTACCTCCTGCATTAATTTTTCTTTTGCCTTCTCACTTCGAACACGAGCATACTCACTTTGTTCTAGCTCCTTCTTACAAGCTTCCATTTCTTTCGTCAGCTTTTTACGCAACTCTTCTGTTTGTAGAAGAAGCTTTTCATCAGTCTTCCTTTTTGCATCAGTCAATTCCTGCTTCAGAGAATTTATTTCCTGCAAGATTTTTTTCTGTGTAATACTCATCCCTTAACGAAATGAAGAGAAGAAAGAAATTTAATTAGTATTTAAATAATCAGAATTTTCAGAATCCACTGACGAACATAATCTTGGAACTTTTAGTCTTCTGTCGCTTCTTTCTTTATAAGTTGAATAGTTCAAAGGCTAGCTATTGTGCCATTGTAAATTACAGCCCCAGTCAAATTCCCAAATAAACAATATCAAACCTTTTCATATTTCTGAATCGCAAATTCATTACGCTCTTTGCTTTCTAACAACTTTTCTAATTCATCATCTTGAGTTCTTAGCTTCACTCGAAATGCTTCATTTTGAGACTTTTCCACATTAGCTGCATCGCTCAAATCAGTGATCTGAAAACAAAGTAAAAAGCAAAGTTGAAACTAAGACAAATAATTTTAGACACTGACCTGCGCCTCTGCAGCTGCCACTTTCTTGTGCAAAACTAGCACAACATTTTCACTGTTTTCTAGTTCCTTAGTAAGTCTTTCAATCTCTGACTGCACCTGAAATTACAAGAAAATAGATCCCATACAGAAATCTAATCAGTACACAAAAAAAGAAAACAAAAAACCAATAAATTCATTCATTCATGTATATCATATTATGAAAGGAAATATATACGCCATTGCAGAACAAATGTGATTGTGTTGTTATTCGATAATCTTCGGCATTACTATCCAAGGATTTCTAGTAAATGCTAATTTATAAAAGAGTCACTCACTTTTGTCAATGTAGTCTTTAATTCGGCAGTATTTTTCTCAGCTTCTTGAGCTTTCGTTTGCCATTCATTTAACAAATTTTCAGCGTTCTTCCTTTTTCGTTCAATTTCCAAGCAAGCAGACTGATTTCGCTGAATCATAGCAATTTTCTCTTGCAATTCATTTTCTATGCGATTCTTTGTTTTGATCATCTAAAACATATAAGAATGAAGTATTTTACATGTTGTTTAAATTGGTTTTAATCATGAAAATTTCGATAAGCCGGAATCAAATGCATATAAAAGCCTTAAAAAAAAATATATGCGATGATAACGCATATGTAGAGGGAACCTGTTGCATTTGTTTTTTTAATTGTTCATTCTCGACTCTAACAGAATCCAACTGTTGTGAATGCTTAGCCTTCAACTCTGCAACATGTTGTTCGTTCTGTGTTGTTGTTTCTTCAAGCTGCTTCTGTAAATTTTGAAAATGAATTCATACAGCGACTTACCAAGTTCCCTTCGAGTTTCAAATATATCGACCTAGCTATTGATGCAGTTTACATTTCGTAAATTTTTTTCGCTTAAATGAAACTTTTAAACCAGATAAATGAACGCACTTTGATCGATAAATACTGTTTCTCGCGTTCAGTCCGCAATTCCATATTAGCTTGTGTTTTATCTTGTGATTCCATTAGCTCTTGCTTCAAAGCTTCTAACTCTTCAATGAAATTTCGCTGTCCCTTTTCTGATTTTATCCTGCAAAAAGTGTAGACGAGAAATTTAAAATTGCTTCATTTCTGAGTTCAAAATCTTTTGAATTTATTAAGAGTGGATAAGTTTCTAAAAATTTGAATAATTTTACTTGAACTAAAACTCAAAAAATGTTTTCCTTTAAACAAATTCCAATCGCTGAAGAATCAAATTCTTACCTCAAATTCTTTTCATTTTCCAAATCTTCTTTAAGTTCTTGCAATTCTAATACTAATTCTTTTATCTGCTTCATCAAACTTTGTTTTTCTGACTGCTCTTCATCACAGCTAAAAAACACATAAATATGTGATCATTAAATAACCAAAATCCGAAATGAACAAAGTCAGAAATTTCAAACTAAAAATGACGAGTAGAACTAGGAAGAAAAAAGAAATGAATAAGTAAGCATTACAGCGGAGAAAAAGAAAATGAAGCCATCCTAAAACACTTAAGCTGTGATAATTTAATTTGAACAATAATTTGATTAAATGCATTAAAAAATTAAATGCATAGGGTACCGTGCAAGAGTAGCAATGAATTCTTCATCTTTCTTTTGAAGCAGAGAACTTATCTCGTTTAGCTTTCTTAACAGTTCTTCTCTTTCATTCTGAACATCTCGCATTTCTGTGGTAAGTTTTTGGCTTACTGCTTCTGCTGTTTCAATGTGCTGAATCAAAGTAAAATCACATAAAAAGATACTTCCTAAGACAGTTTAAATTCTACAGAAATAAAACATCAACTGTATTACTTTAAAAACAATATCTAAAAACTAATTTTATATTCTTTTAGTAGAAAGCCATCTAAATCTGGAGTAATAAATTTATTCAAATAAGGAAACATAGATCACTGCAACACGATAGGATATAAAGGAGAAACTTCTGGTTACTATCGCTTTGCTAACCTTCCTAATCTTTTTATTCTCCTCTTCGTAATCTGCTATTTTTGCTTCCAATTTCGCTCTTAATTTGTCATTCTGCCGATTTCGTTCTTCTTCGGCAACAATTTTTTCAGTAGCAGCTGTAAGTCTTTTCTCAAGCAATTCTTTTTCCTTCACCATCTGAAGAAAGGAGTAAACAGTTAAGATCAGAGCTTCTATAGATTTTTCAAATTGTAAATTAAGCCAACCTTTTCATTTGTTTCAAAAAATCGATCCTTCTCTGCGATAATACTTTTTAAATTCTGATCAGCGGAAACGTAAGATAACTGTAGTTGTTCGTATTTTTCATTTCCCATTCGAAATTGAGTTCTAAGAGTTGTTACATCATCCTAAAAAAAGGTATGACAAAAATATACGCTTTAAAAATAAAATCTTTTTAAAGAAAAAAACTGAAATAAGCCACACTTGTTTTCCTATTGTAAACCAAGAATTCGGATGACACGGAACTGCGTATTTTTTGCAAACAAAGAGTGAAAAATCAAAATATTCACATTAAAAAATCTCGATATTAGAAACAAAAAGATACTTTTAACTTTTTACATTCCGCAGAAACAGAAATACATTCTGCTTCCTTTTCCTCAAATTTCTGTCTGAAAATTTCGACTTGTTTCTCTAGCTGCAATTTCATGGACACCAGTTGATCCCTCATATCTTCTATTTCCGTTTTTTCAACGTTTTCAAGTTCCAGTAATTTTTGTAATTCAGCGCGATCATTCGTTAGCTAGAAAATTTTGAAAAAAGAGTCCAAGGTTCCTTTTTACCAATCTAAAATAAGTCTGCGGAAAATATGCAAAACTTTTTGAATATCTGTACATGCATCGACAAATTAAAATACATATTCTCCAAAAAAAGGAGTAGCTAGTCTACTATCGCACTTTCCGCATTCAAATAAAAAGCCAAAAACTTACCTGTTCAATACGAGTCGCATACTCTGACAAAGTATATTCCTTTTCCATCAGGATTTCCCGTAAAGATTTCAATTCCGATTCCTTCGTAGCTATCATCTGTTCATTTGCAGTAACTTCCAAAAGAGGTTTGACCTTAAAACTTCACCATCAACAATTCTGCGATCCGTCTACAAAATAAGAAAAGGAACCCCAAATGCAAGAAACCTTAGCAAACAACCTCCACCATCTCCAATCTTTCAAACGTGACCACGCTAAACCATTCCGTTGGATTATCCGGATCGCGGAATCCTGCTGCAAAAGTTTTTTGAAAGCACGACGAGCAAGATAACCACGGCAGTAGGTTTGAAACTGAACTATAAAACGCTGCAACTCTCTGTCACGCATTTCTTCTAAAGTAGCGATAACACCTGATCGGAAAAATACTTTTGATTGACCGATACAAAAGAGAGTTGAATCTACTTCCAGTGCAGCGAGAATCCGCCTAAAACCAAATAATCTAGTTCATAAACAACAGTATTCTCTATTATTACTAAATTTATTTGATCTCAGCTTGCAAATTTCTAAAAATAAAAATGAAGAAAAAACACTTTAAGCAAGTAACTTTGCTGCCCTGACAAAAAATCATACTTAACGGTTTCCTTTCCATCCACGAAACCGGATGGAATGGTTTCGCGATCAACAAGGAACTCGTATTTTTGGCGAAAATCATGAAAAGATAGTCTATTTGGATATCCTTGCCGACAGATACGGATGCCTTCCAAAACACCGTTACAACGAAGTTGCTCAAGCACCAAAGTCCCATTAATGACACCAGCCTGAAAAATAAAACTAATCCCAAAAGTGATTCAAAATGATTTTTTTTTTTAAAAAAACCATTGTTTACACGATCACCTCAAGCTCTTCTTTAACCAAAAAGAATACTATCTAGTCATTTTTGTAGGCTCAGTGTATGCCGATTTGTACAAAAATTTTGAATGATGTTCACCTTTTTCTCATGATTTGGAATAATACACCGAACAAAATGTGGAGAAGTATTCTGCAGTGTTTTCATTAATCGTGATAATTGTTCCTTATATGTCTGCCCTACTGTGCGAAACATTCCCCGCTTAGTTCGCGCGCCAAATACAAAATCAGTTTGATCTGTCATTCCCAGGCTTGCAAATTCCGCTATAAAATAATATCGGAGATGAAATGGTGATGTTGAGTTTCAAATCTAAATTTAAAATACAAATTGATTCCAGTTCTCATAATTGAAGATGGTATTGAGTGGAGTAGTATAATTCTTCCAGAAAGCATTGTTCGGGTTCAACATTCATTAGCAGTTATAAAAAAGTTATTTGAAAAAACAGAGATAGACAAACCATTCTTCCAGATCTCTGTTACATACTGATCCCCTGAGTTCTGAAGTAAAAATACTACCGAATCATTTAGTGGGTCCATATTTTTCATCAACCACTGGTCTAAAAAACACAAACTACAAATTTACAAAAACTGACTGATTTATTCGAAAAATTTGTGATGCTAAGAAAGTGAAATTCTTCTGGCTCAAATTTTAAATTATTTTACGAACTACAGATATTCTCATAAAAATTACCTGCAGAATAATCAACCCGTCCTGCATAGTGCAGAATAGCGAAATCGGATTTTGTCCTGAATTCAGGTACAATGAATTTTGGGTGTTTCGACTGATTGGCAATCAGCTTTTCCACGTATGACTTATCGGTTGACTTCGGAAATATACATTGCTCGTCCAACAGCGACAAAACACCTAATGTCTATAAAAAATTAAGAAACAATTAAAATTACTTCCCGAAATACGCAACAATACAATACAATCTTTTACCAAGTTTCCATTTTGTTAAGTGATATTCACTGACCTCACAGTGACATTTCATGATTTTAAACTAATAGAGAAAAGCATGGTCATCAACATGAATTAGAATAAAATTTATTCATTAACGCACATAATCGATCTCTACTAAATCAATAGAAACGACCATCAGCATGTTTATATCTATCTCAATTTATGAAGTATGTTTTATGTCTACTGCAGTAATATCAATTTTTACAAAATTATTTTTAGATCGCTGATGAATAGATAAAAAAAAAATTTGCTTAAGAATCTAATACCAAACAAGATTTCTGTTCTGTTTCAAACTTTTTATAAATGAGACAATATTCCAAAATACATTAAAAATGCTCACCTTTTCGATCAGATCGATAGTCGGTTTTAAATCAAGACCAAAATCAATAAAATTCCATTCAATTCCTTCCTTCCGATACTCTTCTTGCTCCAAAATAAACATTGTATTATTGAATAATTGTTGCAATTTTTCATTTGTATAATTGATGCATAACTGCTCGAATGTGTTCAATTCAAATATTTCGAATCTAAAATTAACTTACATACATATAAATGCATACAAATTACAAATATACTGCTGAATAAATTTTCGCTATTTCTAATTTATAAACTAAAATCTTGATAATTCCTTAGCATGTTTCTTAACATTCCATGATGTTTGATAATCCATTAGCAATAATAATCAACAAAGATATCTTGACTTCTGATTTCAATGTATTAAAAGAAAAGACTAAGTCCTTAATCAAATCAAAAGTAATTCTGCAAATTAAATTCATAGCATTTTGAAAATTTACCCGGCAATATCGAGTATTCCAATAAAAGTTGTTCCACTGTTTGTTGAACGCCCCAAAGAACGATTGATTCGCGTCACCAGCCACCGAAACATTCGTTCATAGCTTGCCTTTGCAATAGCTTCGACTGCATACTGCACCTGCTCACAAGTTTGTGCTTTATGTACATAATCACGACCAACCTGAAATATGAGTTACTTAAACTATATATACGCAGTGTATATACATTTACACTTAATGCTTATGAATACGTACAAATGGTGAATCTGAAAACCACACTCACCTTTACCCTTGGTTTCAAAAATGCTTTTGTTAAATCCGAAACTGGCAGTCCAAGTAAACAACATATTTTTTGAGCAACTGAAACTAAGAAATCATTAACTGAAAAAAAAAAAAATGTAATCATTAAGTTATCGTACAGCCACAGCAAATTCCAAAATAGTGAATACTGAGAACACAAAAATGCTTAAAATATTAAGCATATCAAAAGCACAGAAACAAAACCTCTATCGTCGACCAACACTGCCTGATCAGAGGTACGATCTTCGGTAAAGGACATATTTCCCAACAATAAAATTGCACAAGTTATTCGCATGACTGCTGAAATAATTTAGTTATTCTGTTCTTATTATGCATTACTTCAAATAAGTACTACCATAAAATTTACAAATCAAACTTCATTTGCTTGTGTCAAATATCTTATTCCAAGATGTTAAAAAGTAATTCGAAGCATACTGAATTATACTATGAAGTTGAACAGTAATCTAAAATAATTAGGGAGATTTATTATTGCTATGAAAAATTAATATTTATCGTAAGTTCCATTTCAAATTAAATGATTTAATCAACCATCAATATCTCTGTCCGAAAAATCCATCCTTTTCATTGCATTCAAAGTACTTAACAATTCCGAAGCATCATCAACATTCGGGATAACAAGATTCCCATTAGTAAGGAAACGATAGTTGTCGATATCATCCATTAAAAATATACCTGTGAAATAACCAGTTTATAGTATCAATAATGCACTTTGATCGTCTAAACATAATGAGAAATAACTTTTATATTAAAAAATATTTTAAAAAGCTTGTATCAAATTTCTAATAAGCAGTTCACACACAATGAAATATAGCTTAAAGCTGAACTAGGCGGTTAATGATTTTAACTTTCAGTTACGAAAATAGGCATATTTATCTTATGTCTATTTCAAACTGTATCATTTGACTTTACTTCATAAAGGAACATTAACCTAAAATCTTTTATCACCATACAGAACTTTCAAACCTAAACGCTCATGTTCTAATATTTAGAAACGTTGTACTTTTCTTGTTGGCAGGTGAACCAAGCAATAATTGATAAAAGAAGTGAAATGATCGTTCATTTGATGCCTGTCGGACAGTACGCGATTTTTCCAACAAATAATGTTCGATATTTGCACCAGATATGCACCCACTCTGATCGAAATTTACCCGGATAAATTTACCCTGCGATGAATTTTCAAAGGTCTTTAAATTATAATTTCCAGTAAATGTTGATAATAATCATAAAATCTTAAACAGTGCCCGATTTTTATTTTTGGAAAAAAATTTCCCTGCAGAGAGAAAAATCTGCAATCCAAGTGTTCAAGCAAGAACCTTACAATAAACAACAGTTATTTTTTGAATTATGCACAGATAGCAAAACATAGGAAGAGAAGCGTGAGAACGTAGAACAGAAAAATATGCGTAAAATGAAAATCACTGAAGAGACAGCTCTTAAAGAATATGATCACATCCGGTCATAAATTAACTAGAACAAACAAGAGAAGAAATATAACCCACGAATCTCGAAGAATTGTCATTCTTAATTGTTTTACTGTTACCGAAAGCCTCGAGGATCGGATTCGCTAGTAGCAACTGATCTTCCAACTGGCCCTGCATCAAATATTCAATCAAGTAAAAAAGACTTTTCTCAGCAAAGCTCTTAAATCGTCTCACTTGTCCTCCAACGGTTATTTAATATCTGCTCGTTATAACAAAAAATGTTCTCAAAACCAACTGTATCAAAAAAACATACAACAGATGGGACGCTTCCCGAAAGTGGTGATAGTGACGATGATGCCGTCATCAGACCCTGAATTGAAAAAAAAATTAAATATATGCAAAAAAAAATAATTTCAAATAAAAACAAACAAGTCTTACTTCAAGCATTATTGAAACCTTGAAATGTCAATGTTCAGCGCACAGTCTAAGCTAAGTGTCATATCTTGTTGGATATTTTTTTATAAAAATTTATTTTAGGAAACTGTTAAAGATTAAAAAGAACATAGTCAGTTTTCAATAAAATTAAAAATCAAGTTTCATGAGGAACACAACCTTTCCCGGACTTCTCGCAACTGATGAACGCATGTGCCGTCCAGCACCCGCAACATCTGCTAAATACTGGATTACTTTCTTCGTATTTTCCGTTTTTCCAGCACCTGATTCTCCCGTACAAAGGATAGATTGGTCTTCTCGTTCTGAAATTTCAAGAAATTCTTACATTCTTACTTTTGCATTTTTAAATATAGTCTTAGTCTTTATAATTTTCATCACCATACAAATTCACAAAAACGAACGATGCAACATTTCGCGGTAAGCACAGTCAGTCACTGCAAATACATGAGGTGGTACTTCATGCCGCTTTCGTCCACGATAACTTTTCATCACAGCTGTTGAATAGATATGAGGCATCCATTTGTATGGATTGATAACAACACAAAATAAGCCGGAATATGTCTGTAGAAAGAAACCATATAAAGGATGTGCATTATATGAAACTTCTGGTCACCTAATGTTATCAGTCAACAATAGGCACGCTTAAACTTGTCAATTACAACTTACATATATAAGCGATGAGTAGTACCGCTGCCGAAGGTTGTGCAATATACAAGCTTCGTTTAAGTGTGAAAGCGACGACATATCTTCTATTTTATCTAACTTAGATGGATTCACAGATTGCAACTCTTCCCGGCATACGGTTTTTTCACGACCCGTACCTTCAATTTTCAATAATACACGATCATCTGCTACATTCTGCAACATAAAAATTCATGTCAACTTCTGAAATACTGTTGACTTTCATCCTTCCTCTAAGATACAGTTACCATAACCATCTTTGATTCTGCATGAATGTTAAAACTTTAATGATAGTATTGGCCTTTTCTTTCATCGACTCATAAATAATCCTAATTATGGTTTCCCTAACTTCCTAACACAAATACCTTTATGTTCACGATTTCTTATTTATTCATACATAGTTAAATAAAATATTCTTTCATAGAAATTTTATTTATCCAAAAAAGAAACAGGAAAATTTATTAGCAACAAAAATGAATATTTATCGAAATGAATCATGTTTGTTCAACAATATCAAGTAATAATTCACGTAATTTCAATCAATGAAATTACATTTAATTTAAGCTCATAAAAATCACAAAGAGAAAGTTTTATGAAAAACAAACTATAAGATTAAAATGTTTATCCCAAAATTTACTTGAATTACAATGCCCAATACAAATCCTTCAGTGGGATCAGGTACCCAAACACGTTCATCTTGTTTTGAACTGACTGTATTCACAGTTTCCAATTTCAACATCTTAAGGTAAAACTGAAATCTAGAAATTATTAATGAAAGAATAAAAAGTTTCATGAAAATTAACTGTACGATTAAAATGTTCACAATGCCATTTAATAGCTTATGTAATAGATGACTAGAGAGGTGAATATCAGAGAATCTGAAGGTGCTCATAATTGAAATGTTCTGTTAATGATACATACATACGAAATTAACCATAATTGAATGCGCAAAAAGTTCCCAATGGCGACTTGCAAGAATTTCGACAATGCTTTACTCGAAAAATTTTCGTAAACTTCAATAAAGATATAACAGCCCAATCCATTAGAAAAACTTTAACCTTCTTCATACACCTACCACTTATTTTGATCATAACGAAGCATTGCTTCTACATGCAAATTTTAACTTGAAATTTCTATAATCTGCATATTTTAAATCGAAACTTCAACAGGTCATGAATTAAAGGTCAAAACTTCTTTAAAACTTTAATTAGTTCAAATTACATTATCTTTCTAACTACGCAAAACATTGAATTTTTTTTCATCATTACGAGCTCACAACTTTGCTTATAAAAGTAATTAATCTGGCTGTTCTATGAGCTTCAACAAATAAAAACCAATTGAAATCCAAAAATGAAACCTTATCACGCAAAAGCAATGAAAAAAACCACCTGCAATAAAAAGAAAAAACGAAATGAAAAAAACGGAAGTGTTTCAATTCAACAGATTTTTTGAAAATTGCGCGCTAACCATTATGCAAATTTAGCTCCAACACTCAAATACTTTATGCAATCTTGTGCTTTTTTCTTCGAGATGTAAAATATTTCATAAAATTCATTAGCTTCTTACTTTATATCGTGTCCTTAGATTCTTAAAGATTTAGATTCTTACGAAATAGACTCCACATCCTCAGATTCTTCCAAAATAGATTTCACGTTCTTAGATTCTTCCGAAATGGATTTCACGTTCCTAGATTTTTACGAAATAAACTCCGCGTTGTTAGATTCTTCCAAAATAGATTTCACGTTCTTAGATTCTTAAAGATTCTCACATTTTGTTCTTTGCGTATTTACTTCATTTTCTTTTTTTTTTCTTCAATATCAATATCAATAAAAATATTTCAAAAGTAAAAGCTTATAAAAAATGTATTCTATTATAATTCTTAACCTTTATACGAAATATTTTTACAAGGATATCCTATTTTTCATTGTAATTAATTACTTTCTTAATTATCGTTCCTTTTTTTTCATTTTTGATTACTTTTTAATTATGAATGCAATTAGTTCATTTGAACGTTGATAACATAGATATGATAGTATATGGCGTACATATGACGTTAGTAGCATTCTGACGTACATATGACATTAATAGCATTTCTGACGTACATATGACATTAACAGCTTTCTGACGTACATATGGCGTTAATAGCTTTCTGAATACATATGACGTTAATAGCTTTCTGACGTACATATGACGTTGATAGCATATGATCCTGATAGCATATGGAGTACATATGACGTTGGTAACATTTGACATACATATTTCATTTATGATCTTAAAAACGTCGATTTTTTTTTCACGTTGATATTATTATCATGTACAAATACTGTTGAGCGATTTATTCGTATGTTATAAAGATTTTTGTGATGTATACCTTATAATTAAGCTTCGGGAATAAATTAATTAATAAAAATATAGCAAAATATGTAAATTATTATATGATTTGGTGTAATACGTTTATTCTAATAAATTGATATTATTGAAAGTTGAAGTAGCCTTAAAAAATCAATCCTGTAAATTAGGCAGCTAATATAATTACGGATATTCCATGAAGTAATTAGCAATTTGCGCATATAATGAATTAATTAGTATGTTAGCAATGGAATGAAGTGCAATTATAGCGATTAAGCAAAATTAAATAAAGTTAATGAGCAAAGCAATACTTGAAATTAGACAATGATCTGAAAAATGGTATAAATGTTATAAGGAAGCTATGATAAATAGCTTACGGGTTAGTCAATACGAATATTTAGTATTTGTAACTGTTATAAACAATTAATGATTATTGTTATGAATGAACTGCTTCAAACAGTTTTTCAAATATCAATGAAAATCATTGAAGCATTCAAACAGAATTTCACTGAAATGATCTAATTAGTATCTACTGATCTAATTAGTATCTTTTAACAACAGAATGATTAATGATGAATGTCTCGTAGCAATAGCAATGGATTAATCCAACGATTGAGAATTTTCAAGTGTGGAAGAATTGAATTTCTTAGTGCTGAAAAATGTACAACAATTACTTCGACCGTATTTTTTAATAATATATACCGTACCTTGTAATATTTCTGCGAATAAGAAACTTGATTTTTTTTTTATTTCGACAAGTTATTATGGAAGATTTTAACAATGTAAAATTTTGGCCAGTTGATTAACTGATAATTGTAATTCACATCAATGTAATTATAAGATATCTGATAACAGTAAATCTCTATAATCCATCTCTCTCACATCCTTCATTTTATGTTTATCATTTGCTAATCAGTGTATCGCAGTTTATCTGGAACAGGAAGCATTTTTTATTAACAAATAATTCACATTTAGTTTAGTTGGATTTCACATAACAGTATGATATTTTGCATTAAAAAAATTCTCGTTCTAGTAATTCTCGATAATCGTTTCGATAAAATTCTCATCAAATCTTTCATCGAATCATTTACATTATCACATGGATTTTTTTTCAACATAACATAAAAATTACGTTCAGATAAACTATCAATAAAATTGATAAATGGAAAAATAGAAAGGTAATCAGTGTCAAATATCTGAAGTGCAAATAATAATACAGAAGAAATTAAAATGAATAAATACTATACTATATAAGATGGAATGATTCATTGCTAATTTACAATTTGCTTCACGTTAAACATACCATTTATACCTAACTTGCTGATCCTTTAAGCAAAATTTCATATTTTTTTTTTCTTTTTTTTTTTTTTTTTCAAATTACAGATGGAATGATTTTATTAGCAATAAGTTGAACAACTTCACTATTTTCTAAATTTCTTTCGGAAAAGGAAAAGATATCAAGTTAACTAACTTATCTATTTAAAGCTACAGTTTATTTTTTCTTCTAGATTTTAATCTCACCACTGGTCACAACCACAATACATTTATATACTTAACAACAGATAACATCGATCATAATAGATTAATTATACTTAAATATACTTAAAGTTTTACTTATTATATCTATTGTACTAAAATTATACTTGAAAATTTCGATGAATGGTGGAATATTAGAAAAAAAAGAGGAATGACACTGTTTAAACCTGATAAAACAAAAATTTTATAACCTGCAATGTTGATAAGAACTATTTTAAACATTAAAACAATACAAAGAAGGGTGTAAGTGTTCAGCATATTCACAAAGAGAGGAATAGAAATCCTGAAACGGATTTCACCCTGAAATACTATATCTATGATTCCTACAGTTCATATCGTACGCTTTGAAACCAAAAAATCACGGAGTCGTAAATATGATGATAAGTATTGAACTATTTCTCGAATAGCAAAACATGACAGTTGAAGGGAAATTCTTATGAAGCAGAAATTCTTACCAATTACATTTTTCTCTTTGTAGCTGTATATCTGTTTTGGTACTCCTCATAACCGGATAAACTTTGGAAATCTTTGTCCTGGAAAAGATTTCCAGCATACGTAATCAGACTAACATTGGAATGAATCAGGAAGTCACTTATGAAATCCGTTTTGTTCAAACAATTTTCTTCAACTCGAAGTATTCGCAAAGCTTCGCAATGCATCAAATTTACCGCATTCAATGTATTTAATCTGTTTTGATTCAAATTAAGTTCCGATGTTTTCAAAAATTTCACCTGAAATTAAAAGAAAGAATGAAAAAAGAAAGTTGGATCAGAAATCTTTTTTGAAAATTTTCAACAAGTTTTACAGGATCCATTTTTAATTAATGATTTCTCTAAAAACTACACTCTTTAGGACAATCAAAATAGTGATAATCAAAATCAGTCAAAAAAATAATACTGAAGTTGCAATTAAATTTGAGTTATAATTAAATTTTAAAATTATTTTGTCTGTTAAGTCAAACATATGTAATCTCCTGCACTAACGCTAGTAGATAAGGCTCGGAATTTGGTTCAAAGCCAATTTTAACAATTCAAAACTAACCTCATCAGGAAGAAATTCGATAAAATTTGATGATACGTCAAGAATATTGAGTGCCGACATGTAGCACACACATACCGGTAAATGAGTGAACTTATTTTTCGATATATTTAATGTTTTCAACGAGCATAAGCCAGCTAACGATTCTGGAAGAGAACTAAGTTGATTGCATGAAAGGTCCAAAATTTCCAGCTTCTTCAGAACACCTATTTCATCCGGTAAATTTCCCAATTCATTATTGGAAAAATGAAGTTGTTTCAGATTACTGAATGAACCGATAAATGCTGGTAGACTTCGGATTCTGTTCTGTGAAACATCCAAATTTCGAAGAATTTCACAAACCTAAATATAAATTTAAACTTGGAGCAAGCTTATTTGAGAGAATTCAGTGTAAAAAAAAAGGAAAAAAAGAAAACAACTTCTAACACTAGAAAATTACTGATATTATTAATGAAAGTTATCGTTAGCATTCATGGTGTGTCAGTGACAATGATAATATCATAAATAAAAGTGCAATATTGGGACTGCTTCACATGTTACTTCGTGTTATAAGTTTTTTCAATAACTTATGTACGAACTTATAACTACAATTGTTTAAAAAACTGATGATATCGAATGACCAGTTATCATCAAGTATAAGGATAAATTACTAATAATGACAGCAGTCCGGACTGACTATAAACTACTAACAATGACAGTAGTCCAGACTGATTATAAACTACAGTGACAGTAGTCCGGAGTGATTATAAATTACTAATAGTGACAGTAGTCTGGACTGATTATAAATTACTAACAATGACAGCAGTCCGGAGTGATTCGATTTTTCTGCGGAATGATCGCATAAAATTGTCTGAAGGAATGGAAAAAAAAATGCCTACTTCTTGCAACTGTTCAGGCAATATTTTCATGCCACAATTCCTCAGTTGTAAAACTCGACTTTTCTGCGCTGTTTCCAGATGACGCTGTATGACCGATAAAGATGGACCATGATGTTTGATGCCCAAAGTTAATTTTTTCTTTCCTGATGTTATATTTGTTGTTGCCGCTGTGGATGGTAATTTGGATTTCGAAGATTCGTTTCCCATTGTACATTTTATTTAAATGTAAAACATTGAATTTTATCTAAAATTAAATCATCCAATATCACAATATATTCAACATCCTACAAATTTTTTTCCTAAAACTTGATAAGGTGTCACAAAGGTGCTGCAACATGCATGCATTTATGTCACCTAATAGTGACAAGAAATCTAGAATAAACTGCATTATACTACTGTATCATTATTGTAAATCATTATAAAAAATGTCCTCTTTGAATGAGAAGTCAAAGTTGTAAAATAACAATGATTTTGCAAAATGATTTCTTGGTAGAGCATAGGTATACAGTTAACAAATAGTATACTAGAGGAATCTTTCTTAACATCTGTTTAAATTTTATACCAATTTTTTTTACTACAAAGACTAATACTAAAAGTGATATTTCGCACATTGATCAAAGAGAACAATAAATAATTGTTAAATGCGATGAATGAGGACATGATAACCAATGAATACCATCACTATTAATCATCTTCACGAAGAAATCATGGAAACAAAGAAAGTTTATTAATGTCTTGCATTTACAACAAAAGAAAATGAGGTAACAAAAGTGTGACAACATGAAGCAGATAACATCAAAATAACTAAGCAGTATGATATTACTAAAATGTCCCTAATTTAAGCTTACTTACATGCCATCTAGTAATGAATAATAAGTAATACAAAAAATGTGCAAAGCTTACCATATTTTTAAGGCGAATTATAAAAACTAAAGATGCTACCTATACATAAGGTAAAAAAAGTACATCATGTCTTTTGAACTTAAGCAGTATGTGTAAAATCAATGTTACTGTTCTTCTTAGTGTATGCAAACTATTGAAATTTACAGAATTAAATTAAGTTCATACAAATCGACATATTTTGCTTCTGATGCTCATTTGAATTACCGTTTAAGGTACAATCAGGATCAACAAATAAATTTTAATTAAATAAATTAACTGATTTATTACATTCCTACTATTTTTTCTTCCGATGCTGCCCAACTTGCTGCACAACCGCCGTTGCATACCTCGTCTGACTGATTCCAGTTAATAAAAAAAGCAGAAATCCCGAGAACAGCAGGCAGACCTGAAAATACAATATGGAAATGGCAGAAAATATGGTCTGAAACTTCATATGACT
>JBAMDO010000329.1:0-39005 GCA_037074765.1 Mansonella perstans | reverse complement strand
CTTGATTGTGCAGCAGTAAGGCAATAGACAATGAGACCGTAATTAAAAGATAATGAGGAATTATAGCAATAGTACTACTTCCTGCATATGATATAATGACTTCTTCTGGAAAAATATTCTTGCATAAAAATATTTTTTCCAGAAAAAATGTTTACATATGTGATTCCTTAGAAAGCCTCAGCTTTAATCTACTACTACTAATATAAAACGATGAAACTAAAAAAAAAATATGAGGAAACAATAGCTATTTAAGGCATCAGAAAGACAGGCAATACATGGACAATGCCTAATAGAATAAACTAACTACTCATTAATCCAATTCCATTCGTAGAGAGAGAAAAAGGGAATTTTAAGATAATAGAGGAAATGAGAAGACATAACAGTTTAGCCATAACAAGCAAATCATAATATGTCCACATAAGCATAAGCGGATTTTTCCATATGAAGCTAACCGTAATTTTCGAATATGTCAACTGTCAACCAATCTCATCTGGAATACACTTCATTTCGATCCTCGTGATACACTTAAAAGAAGAAAAAATAGAAGAAATATGTGTTTTCAAAGTGCAAATTAATTTGTGCTAAACAAATTCACTGATTAAATATAAATAAATTCAAATAAATTCAGTGATTAAAAAAAAATTGGACAAACCTTAAATTTCACAAATTTCACAATTTAAGGTTTGAAATTTAAAAAATTAGATTGTGCTAAATAAATTCATTTTGATTGAAAGAATAAGAGCATGTATAAACTGCAAGAGTTTCGAATGCATTACTTTAAAATTACTTTTAACAATTACTTTCTATCTTTCTCACAAATGGAATGAGAACTGGATGAAGAAGAACCACCAGCTGTTGTTGGCGGTGGTGATTGAGTGCTATCAGTAGTAAAATTCTTGATTGAATTCCAAATTCTTGATAAATGTGGCATTGGACTATAAAGGCGCACTGCATCAGAAGATTTGCTGAAGCTACTCAGAAGATTTGCTGAAGCTAAACAACTCGCTGTTAAACCTCCAGTCGATAATTTTCTTCCTGCAATGTTTGAATCCGATTTATATTCGATAAATTGAAGCTTATAAAGATTTGAGGAATTAATTCAAGCAGTTAGCAAGAACCAGCAAAATTGTTTTCCAACAAATTTAATACACCATATAATCGCTACGAGTTATATATCTGCAACGGTGATGTGGTAAACTATTTACAATAGCAAAATCAATTCAATATATTCGAAGAAAACTGACAGAAAAATAATCGAAATCACAAAAAATTTGCTAATTAATGTGTCCACACACACTGCAGCAGCCATGCCAGATCGAGATCCAGCAGTTTGTTGTGATTGTGTTATATCAATTATGAATTAACATAACCAATAATTTTAATAACACCAGAATGGCGATAAAAACAAGATGGAATAATGGGAATCATTACTAAATTATCGCATTTAAACCGGAGTAATCAAGATAGTGTTACTGATAGTTGTAAAAACCAAAATTTTACTGGTAGTTATAAAAAGAATTCGATAAAGAGATCGCATACAGGTGTGCGACAGTACGGCGCATTGACTTTTCTCAAAACTTGTAGTTTGTGAAGGGTTATTTCTAGAAAAAAGAAAAATATCAAAACTATTCTCGGGTATCCAATAAACTTTTTTTGGGATTCTTGTCAAAAAACGAAAAAAATACAAAAAGAAAGAATAAAAGCAAGTTACAATATGCAATAAAACAAGAGCTCACCAGTACTGTCATTATGAGACAAGCTGCTACGTCTTCTACTGCTGTTTGATGATTGTTCAGTAGTTCCTGCTTGCTCACGCTCCGGATATACCGGAGTAAAATTTCCACTTTTTCGTCTTTCTTCTAGACTTTGTTGTAACGCTACCGGTGTTAACCATTCTTGCGGTAAACAACGCTCCAAAAACGGTATTGAATTTGATACGGTAGCAAGCCGATTGACCCATGATGGTATTTCTTTTCCGGTCAGTGTCTAGAAGTAACTGTGCAAATTAGGAGCAATTATAGCTGTAAGATTTAAAAAATTATTAGAAAAGTTGGATATATTATAAATAAAAATAAACAAAACTGTAGAAATTAAATGTTTTTAAATATTTAAAAACGCATAAAATTCTGCATTTGCTGGGTTACACACCAGAAAACCTGCTCATATCAGTTGCATTTGCGAATGGTTGACACTGACATGGCACTGACATTTCTTTCTTTATCTGCTCAAAATCTTGCTTTAAAAGCAGGACTTTTGCAGACCATATGTTAAATGGGGAAATGAAATCAAAATTCGAGAACATTTGTAAAATATTTCATTCTCCATTAAACGATATTTAAAATACATTGATAACTGGCACGATATATATATTTTTATCGCTGTTAGGATACTATTATGAACAACATTTTTCATTTTACCATAAAATTTTTTTTTACCTTTTAATAATCTAACTTCAATCACAAAGGTGTAAATAAGAATGCTCACTCTCTATACCTTAGCCAAAGCAGCTGTGAAATGATTGCAATTTTTTGAAATTAAATGATATTTGTCTCCTCTGTATTCATTTCCCATCATTTGAATGAGATGTCTTATGTCAGTTGCATTGAAATCCGTCTCGCCAATAAGAATACTTTCTCTGAAGACAGATATCTGCTTATTACAGAATAATATTTGGCAGCAATTTTAAAACTGCGGGTTAGTGCGACCAGAAAGAACATATGACCTAATATAATCTATGACCTAACATATGACCTGGTATAGTTAATATGAGCAGAACGAATTACTAACTTGAACTTAAAATTCTCGCCCAACTCTTCAGCATCTTTTGGTGAATTTTCAAAAATTCCAGAAAATGCGAAAGGATGTCCACCATAAGCATATTCTGCAAAATTTTGACAAAGTGACAGATGAAACAAACAATTAAATGTATTGCCAAGTTTTAATGAAAATATAATAATAATTCATGCATCAATCTCTTTCTTTTTGAAAAAAATCAGCTTACTTACCAACACCATATACTTCAATGCCTGAATGATAAATTCCAAATCCAAGAGTAGAAGCATAATCGTTCAACCAGTACTAAAAAGAATTTTTTTGAAAGTAATAAGTAATTCCCAAACAAATTAAGTTAAATCCGAAAACATCACACTTACAAATAAAACTTGAGGAAAATTATAGAGAAACATTGTAATTTTTTAAAAACTGTAGAGAAATATTGCATTCATTCAATTACTCCAATTTCGTCCGTTTCAGTTCTCTCAAAAATCTCTCAGTGAATACTAAGCTACCCATACAGGGGGGTAAACTTTATCCATTGAAAAAAATAAGAAAAGTTAACTGCTGTGTGGTACCACTCGAGTGTGCATATTGAAATATAAAATTGAAATTCTAAATTACAAATCATTTTTCAATAAAACTCTACTTATCAACAGATATGTGTGTGAGTAAAAAGTGATATAATTTAGAACTGGAATTGGAAAATCGAACTGGAATTTGGAACTGAATTTCACAAAAAGAATGCTGATGAAAACTTACCATATCGTAGACATTCAACCTTACAGGACTTCGTGCCATATCTGATGATGATTTGAATCCTTTATTTCGAAAGAAAAATCGCATGAATTGTTTAAACATTAATTAAAACACAACCAAATGACCACAACCATATTTTTGCGTGACTGTCGTCAAATGATAATAATTGTTAGAAAAGTGATTGTCCCAATTATAAATGAATATTGATAATAATTGAAAATAGATAAAATGTACTAATCAGTGCTGTTGTTTTTACCAGTGAAGTAATCGTCAGTAGCATAAAACCTATAAAACAAATAATTATTAAATTCATTTAAAATGGCAACGTTTGTCACGTTACATGACTATAATTTACAGTAAGATAGCAACATTTATCACATATGACTATAATTTACACGTAAGTAGAAAAACTTACACATTAAACATGATTAAACAAAATAACATTAGTCAACTGGTAATTCAGTGCAGAATTTAATATTTTTCGCCAAGCAGTTCAAATTGCGGAATAGTTGAAAGTGACATTTTCATGAAATATTACTGTAAAAGCCACTTTCATCCACTCCCGTTCCCATTTCCTCTTCATTCTTATCTCTTGATGCACTATTCTAGCAGAAATTTCCTATGAAAGTATAACTAAAAGGCAAAGTCGCTCAATTTAGTAACTTTCATGTTTACAACTGATCATAATCACGAAGTTTACACATACTTGTACGTGAAATCTGTTAAACGCAAAAGCGCATTAGTTTCACGTATGAACTACCTTCACGATATATTTCCCTTTGGAAATTAAATATGTATGTGCCATTCATTTGTCACATGGCATAGACTACTACCCCTGATGACTCATAACTGTTATCAGTATGTGGGAAAAATCATCAAATAAAATGTAAACAATGTGCGAATAATTTTATTAATTCTAAATTAATTGCTAATGATGTGGTGGAATATATTGTGTTTTTGCTTCTGATAAATCATCCGAAGTTGTACACTGCTTGAAACCACTAGAAGTCAAGGAATCATCAACTTTCAAAAGCTAACGCAATTCAAGGAATTGCCAAAGAAAGGTTAAAGGTTACATAAGCACAGAAGAAACATTCCAAATGTTGTTTACCGCCATACAACCCAAACTTAAATTACAACTTCAACACTCAACCATTTGATCGAAAAAAAAAACTATGATTGGCTACTCATGGACTCTCGAGACTGCATTTCACACGGCTGCGAAATGCAACCACAGGATCGTAGCTCCACGTAGTGATATAATTTCAAGATTTCAGATTGAATTTAATTTTGCATTCTTCAAAATGTTTTATTTGCTATGAAATAAATGGATTTAGAGATAAATCATTGGGCGAAAAAAGGAGCAGTTTTAAAATTTCAGACTAAATCAAATGATCAGTTGCTAAAAAATTTAATCGAAATTGTTAATTTAAAACGATCGGATCTCAGTATATGATTTCTTCACTTTTACTAATGCATTCATGAAGAAGAATAGAGATAATTAACTGTAACTTGTATGACATTATATTATATTCATGCAGTTCAACAAAAATAAAATAAAATGAAAATGAAACCCCGAATGTCATAGATTATTTTTTACAATTTTAGAGAAAAAATTCAAATCATTCCCTTTCCATTATTGTTTAAAACTTTTTTTCCAAGCAAAAAAGTTTCTAACAATAATTCAAATATATTTCAATATGTTATGGCATTGTTCTGATTGAAAAATTCAATTTTACAGTCAACAGGGAGTATCATTTGCTTAAAGCAATCATTTCCAATCAATAACATTTCATACTTTATGAGAAATTATTCTAATTTTTTTCATTTTTTATCATTGGAGAATATTTCGATTTCTTTTTTTCAAAGATTGACTGAAAACTTTTTTTAGATTAAAAAAAAAAATCTGAGAGTATTCCTTTCGGCATATTTATTTCATAAATTTTTCGGGCCGTAAATTGTTGTAAATTTTCAATAAATGTAAGCAAAAAAAGAAAAGAAAAAAGCAAAAGACTGCTATAAAATTTTATTGCAAAGAAAAAAACACTGCGAATTATTATTCGAAAAGATTGAGGAGGAAGAAAATGAAATCAAACCAAACAACTCTGAATTGAAATTTTCAAATGAAATGAAATGAAAGCAAAAATTAAAAGAAAATTGGGAAGGAATAGAATGTTGAAATAAATTTAAAAAAAAACAAGGAAAGAATAGTTAAATGAAATGAAAAGTTGTAGGGATACACTTTGAAATAAGTTGATAAAGAATTTCCCACATTAAAATGACTTCTCAGGAAGCAATAACGTCTTAGCAATTAGCGCTTATTTTGAATTTTTAGCAAAAATTCTGAACAAATTCAAAAAAAGTAAAATATCAAAAAAATAAATAAATGATAATTGGAATTAAAATCAATAATTTAAAATTAACATATAAAATTATTCAGATATAAATTAAAATCGCTTTTTTTTAACCTTAGAATTTCTCTTTAAAATTATTTGGAATAAAAGATAGAGAGAGAGAAAGAAAAAAAAAAGATGGGAAAAATTAATGATAAAGCAGAAATGAATTTCAATGTAATGGAGAAGGACGAGAGATAGCAAAAAAAAGTTTAGTTTAGATAGACAAATGTCTTTGAAATCAACATTAAAATTTTATCAGGCCTTCTCCATCATCTTGTCCTTCTATCAGGCAGAATAATGGAATTTTGAAAAAAAGAATAAATATAAGTTAGCCCTAAGGGTAATGTCACAAAAAGGCTTCAACTGCGGGTAAGAAAAGCTCTTGGTTTTCATCACATTCGATGAATGTCAAGACTAAGCTTTAATTTCCATAGTTTCGGGAACTTACCCAAAGCTTTACCCTTGATCTTAGATATATATATATATATATATGAAAGGGAAGATTCCATAGAACAGTTTTTTTTCATAGCCAGACATCCTGTATACATCGACGGTCCTGTATACATCCGCGATACGGTATCCTTGAGTTTAATACTGCTTCAGTTATTCCTGAGTTAAGAAAGCTTATCCAAAGCTTCACCTCTGACCTTGGATATATATACATGAAAGGAAAGATCTTACAGAACAGTTTTTTTTTTAACAATCAGACATGCATCAGACTGTATACGGTATCCGCGATATGGCATCCTTGAGTTTAACACTCAGGTTCAATTATTACTGAAAAGAAAAACTCTTGACAAAGCAGTAATCAAAAAAGTGAAAATCACTTGCCACTTCAAATGTGACCACATTGCTTACCAATACTGCATTTTCCAATTAAGCTTCTATACAGATGAAAATATAACTTTACTGATAATAAATAATTTATTTACAGATATTTCAGTACTCTTTAAAATTATTTAAGTCTGACAAGTGTTTAAAATTTATACGCTTTTTTTTTTGCTTAATGTTTATTTCAAATGAAATTGGTGAACTTTGGAGCTAAAGTTTTGTTAGAAATGGAGATCGAGAAATCAATGATGCGCAAGGAACAAGAGAAAGGATAAATTATGGTGGTGAATTTCAAATTGAAATTTAAAATGCTGTTAGCCACATGAAACTTGACAATAATGAATTGAAATGGTATATTTTAATATTATTGTATTTTAAACACATGGTCTTTTTATCAAATAACAAGCAAGATAGCAATCATCGTGTTGTATTGTTCCATGCAATATCGTAATAGTTTATTTATTATAAGAAGAAAATAAATTGACACAATTACGAACAAGGTCAAAACATTTCAATCAATAGGTCAGGAAATGTTAATTACCTGCAGTTTTCTTTTTTGATTTCATTGGCCCAATGTACATTTCAGTTCGCAGCATCAACTTTGGCATGATTGGTCTGATCGTTCTACGATGCATCTGGCAAATGTCTTATTAGACTTCCTCCCATGTTGTTCCATGAATCCTCATCTGCCATTCAAAGCATTCAGGGAAAAGCAAATTATCGAGCACCGACGCATCAGAATTGCACAGTTATAGTTTGTTCATTTATTTTACAGGAAGTAAAATGTAAAAAAAAATTATTGTAAAAATTATGAACAAAGTTTAAAAAAAAAAAAAACATTCAATATCGATTATCTATTCGCAAACTAAATTTCAATGTTATTTTTAAGGACACTTATTTCTCTCTCAATTATTATAATCTTTCGTGTCAAAATCACAAAGACAATTGAGACTGCTGTAATTCATTTTTTTACAAAGATAATTAAGAATATTGTGACTCGTTCTTTTTTTTTTTTAATTCAATTAAAGCATATTGATAATTCAAGAATGCAGTTGTCGAAATGGTTGCATAGTAAAGATTTGATATCAGCAAAACATTAGGAAGAAATAAAAGTTGCAATTACACATGATTTAATTAAGCTAAAAAGGGCTAAAAAAGAATTATTGCATTATAGAATCGAATATAGATCTAAGAAATATAGGGCTGATGAAATTTGGTTGTTGTGTGATTATGGGTAACAATCCAATTAACATGTATTTCTTATCTAATTAAGTATAATAATGCCAAATTGCAATTATGTTGTAATTATCCAATTAATATGAATTTCTTAACGTGTTAATACCGAGAAACCAGTTAGTTAATGATATCGAAAGACTGTTCAATTGTATAATTTATTATTACTAACAATTTTTTTTTTTGATAATTTTAGAAAAAATAATTCCTTTTAATTTATTCATAAAACATACAAAAAAAAATAATTATTTGCTAACTTTTTAAACAACTTACATTGTTGTTATTTACCAAGCAAATTGTTTTTGCTTGAGCAACAACAAAAAATAACCAAAAAAAAAGACCTATTTGGAATTTCACTGCTTACTCTTATTATTCTCATCCAGTATTTTAGAGACATCATTTCTTATTGATGATACATTTTCAATTCCAGTTGATGACACATTTTCAGTTTCAGTTGGCAGTGAAACAGTTTCAGTCGGCGGTGAAATGGGAAAGAAAAGTGGTATCCGAGGGTGACTCATTTGTGACTGTTGCACTTTTCGTGAGTGGACACTGTCCTCATTTTCCTCTCGTACATCCTCCAAGTGATGATGTGGCTCAGTGATAATTGAGTCAGTGATAATATTAATTGAGCCATTTGAGGTACGCGGTGATAGCGTGGAGTGAGATGATGGTAAACGGAAATAATCACGAAAATATTCTAAAAAAAATCGATAATTCGTATCTTTTATCATTAGATAAATTTTCTATTATTATTTTGAAAGTGTAATTTATTTCTCATTTTAAAAAAGCGAGAAATCGATAATTCATATCTTTTACTACTACTACGTAAATTTTTTATTAATATTTTAAAAGTGTAATTTACTAATTATATTCGAAAATAATATATTCACCTAAACTAAATCGTCGTGTCTGATTGGTAGCATCAGTAATTTGCGAATCTGTTCCATTTCCTATTGAATCTTTATCACTATTAATGTTTTCACTCTCAGTTACGGATCTAAATTAAAAATGATGTAATGAATTTTCAGATTTGCACTAAATTTTTTTTTGATGAACTAAATAATATGTGATAAACTTATACATATGAATGTTTTGATATGAAGAAAGACACATACCTGTTTCGTGATGTTAATCTTCGTAAATAATTCAATGGATTTCGTACAGAGTCAATGCTGTCTGGTAGTGGCATCATTTGAATATTCTTATCATTTGTTAATCTGGAAATTTGTAGAGCAATTAAGCAGTAATGAACGAGTAATTAATTCATAAATCAGCATCTCAATGTTCATGCAAACAAAATAGATAATGATTTTGTGAAATTGACAATAAAATTTTTTTGTAAATTTCAATTTATATTATCAAAATTTCATCAGTGCTAAATTCTGCACTAACAATTACTTTTAAATTTAAAAAAAAAAATTAGCTAAAACAAAACAAAAACAGTGAATAAAATGATTTTCAGCAGCTTCTAGTTATTAATTTTTTTATTGTTGTGGCTTTGCGACCAAGGATTTTGACTTATTCATTATCAGGGCCATATATTTCGTAAGTCAAATTGTTATGCCGTGTCCAAGGACTCTGACTTATTCATTATCAGGGCCAGATATTTCGTGAGTCTGAGTTAGTTATTTAGTCGTTATAAAATGACAGTGAATTTATGAGTATGTATAGTGAGTGAGCTGTTGTGTTCTAATGGGATTCAAAAAATGAAAAATTGGTAGAAGTAAACCTAATATATGCCAGGGAACCAGTCATACTGCTCATACGTCGCTCATGTATCATCGATTGTTGCGTATAAAGTGGTTCAATAGGCCTGTCCCAGAATGGATCTTTTTCAATTGCTGGTGGTGGTTGATTATAGCCCAAATCAACGATCATTAAGCCCACCTGAAAAAATTTCAGTGATTTCTTCGTTTACAAATAACAAGTGAATATTTTTGGGAATTTAAAAGAAAAAAAAACGTAGCTACTTACTTTTCTGATGAGCAAAATAGTTTGGGAATTGTTTGTGACAATTTTATTAGAATTGTTTGGTAAAAATTTTGTTAGAATTGTTTGGTGACAATTTTGTTTGAATTGTTTGGTGACAATTTTGTTAAGCTATATTCATCTTATTCATATTCTCAATATTTTTTAGCTAATTTGTAATCAATTAAATACTTAGCAAAGAGATTAAAGAGAAAGTGACAAAACAGACACTTTTCCTTGTGCATTTTTCAAAATTAAATTCATGTAAGAATCAATCTGACCTAGAAATACCAGTATATGTCCATTGAAGAAATGTATGGCAAACTGATGAGAAAGCATTTGTTCTGTCCTTTCTGTCCTCACTAAAATTCGCACTTAATTTTCAACATGACAACAAAGAAAAAAAGATAAATTATCATCTACTATTTCCAATGAAACTAAAAAGCTGATGACAAAATGAAATGACAAGAATTTGTTGATTATCATTCACTATTTCCAATGAAACTAAAAAGCTGGTAACAAAACAAGATGACAAGAGTTTGTTAATTATCATCCACTATTTCCACGGAGCTAACAAGCTGGTGGCGACAAGATGAAATGACAAGATACTTATTTCAGTGTTATAAAAGAATTATTCTTCAAAAATTCTACGAAAAGTTTTTAGAATTTAAAATTTGAAGCAAAAATAGAACAAAAATTTTTTTTACGACCAGTTCAAATAGCATTTCAAATTTAATTTTCTTAACAAATATAAAATTAATCAGCATAATTGAAATTAAAATTACAAGCAACAGCAAATGAAACAAATATTAGGATTAAATTAAAATATTAATTAAGAAATAATTTATGTGTCGCTAATTTATGTGTTAGTTATTTGCTACTATGCTGTACCAAATAAATTATTTAAATATTTTAGAAACAAAAATTTAATTTCCAATAAAAAAAAGAAATTATTTTTAAAATATACTGCGAGATTTTTATCGAGCAAGAAATTGCATTCAAAGTCATCGTCATCTTCACCAAATGGATTCAGTATCACTTCAGCCACTTTCAGCCATCCCATGTAAAAAATAAATTGCAAAACGGACATGAAGGGAAAAAACACATCAATCTGAAATTGAAATTTCTTTTTCCATTCAAGCATCACTGGAATGAATGCTTAAATGTCCTCAAACAATGCTTGCTTCACTTCCTAAACACATCACTTTGCAAGTGTCTTTAAAATCTCAAGCTTTATAATATTAATTAAAGCAGCCATGAGCCAAGAAATGCATCAGCCTGGAGATATGTTTTTTGTCTCATTGCTCCAAAATAGAATGACATATGCAAATGCCTTCACATGATGGCTCATGCAATATACCATTTGCAAACTACAAGCTTACTCTATAGTAAGCATTGCTAACAGTAAAGTCTAAGTTTAATGCCATTTTTTTTTCAAATATAACAAATATAACCTAAATTCTCTAGTGCTAAAGAAAAAATAAATCTTATTCAGCTTTTGAATCTTTTAAATAAAAAAGAGAAAGAAAAAAGAAATTATTGACTTACCTTAGACTTATTTGGTGCTTCTGCTGAAATAATATGCTGTCGTGAAATGGCGCAAACAAGAAAGTACAAATGAACGCCGAGCACAACAATTTGCGCATACATAATGGGCAATGGTACCCAATCAAAATTACATAAATTTGCCATATTTGTACGAAAACGTTTAATTTCCTGCAAAAAAAAAATTTAATTTTTTCAGATAATTAATAATTTCATTTTTTAATTATAAGAAATTAACTTATTTCATTTATTTGTTTGCTATCATCATTCTTACTATTATTGTTAATTAGCATTATTTTTGCACTAAATTACTTTGACCTACTAGCTAACTTTTTTTCACATTACTATTATCAGCATTATTAATTACTATTATTAACACTATTGTTATTATTTTTCCACTAAATTACTTTGACGCATCAGCTAACTTTGTTTTTTACGTATTATTACTTATTATTATTATCAGTACTACTAATTATTATTATCTTGTTATCACTATTGTTATTTTTTTTGCACTAAATTACTTTGACCTACTAGCTAACTGTGCTTACTTCACTGGTTTATACTTCCATTTATTTTACTGATTACTTGACATGTCTAAAGTTATCTTTTGCACTTAATCATTTCGTTTATTTATCAAATAATGCAACTAAAATTCTATTGATTTTAATATTCACACATTATATTCATTTTTTTTTTGAAATTTATTGATGAAATGTAAAATAGTTCTTTTTTTTCAAAAAACTATACTGACCAATTCTTGTCATCTCACTTACTGATATGTGTTTATTTAATTGATTGTCAAAAAATAATACTTACTTGTTGTTGTTACTTAACATACTCATTCATATACATTATTTTTTAATCCAATTGAAATTAATTAATAAAATACAAAAATTTTTATTTTTGTTTTTTTTCTCACCAAAGATGAATGAATGAAATAATTAATTCTTGTTAAATTTTCACTTACATCACTAACTTTCCGTTGCAACCAATCACTTGCAATTTTTTGTTGCTGTCGCGCATCGTCACAGATAGCCAATGCCCACTGAAATGGCATCCAATGCTTGTCATAACGATAATGGATTTCGTCTAATCGAGCCTTTTCATGTGACATCATAAAACCTGCAATAAAATATTTGCTGCTACAAATGTAAATAGAAGTAATTAATTATTATTTTCTCAGTGTTTAAAAACATTAAACAAAAACAAAGTAAAGTTAAAATTATTATTTACTTTGAAATTATATAAAGATAATTACACTAAATATTGACATCATTTTATATTTTTAATAAATATCAACATAACTGTGATTGTTGTTACGTTTTTTTGTAAATCAAATTATTATAATTACATCCGGTTACATGACATAGTAGGACTATCGTAATTTGTAATAAGTTATTATCATGTTATCTAATGAGATTACTGTAATTATAGTACTGTTTCTAAATTCAATAAATTAAATGCATATTAAGTGCATGATATTGAAGCATACAATGAGTAATAATATCAGTGATGTGGTTCATTTAAATGTAATTTTAAATATTAATTTTAAATGTTAAAAGATTTATTCAAAAGTTATTTTCATTTTTGGCAGTTGCTAAAATTTGTTACTCATTGAATATAATTTCCTTTGCTAATACTATTACTATTACTACTGCTATCTATTTTCAATGACTGAATAAATTACAAATTTTAAAATTTTGCAAAATCTCATATAATTATTAATTAAAAAATTCTTATGAACTTTCTTTTCTTTTTTATGATATCATTTAAAAGCATCGGAAAATGTCTTTCGTTTAAAATTCATTTACAATCATCAATTTTTTTTTAAATTTGTAGTTTTTCTCTTTAAAAATTCACCTGCAGCAACGACAGAATCCAGTGTTGGAAAACGTTTCCGTACTTTCATACTAATATCACGAAAAACGAGCACTTGCGACAGGACACAATAACGAACAATGTTACGACGCATTTTACGTGACCGTTCATCATCGCCACGTACATATGCCGCTGTCATTAATGCTATACTATAAATTAAGAATTAAAAGTGTTCAATTTTTAATTGAGTGCTAAATTTTTTTAACAAAATAAAATTCTTTTTTTTGGAATTCAATTAAAATATATAAAAGAATAATAATTAAAATAAAATCAATCCAAATATTTAATCAATTTTTTATCGATTCCTCACAATCAGTTAAATGAAGTATTCTTTTTTTTTGACATTATATAATAAAAATGTGCCAAAATGATTGAAATGTGCCAGTACGACAGAAACGTGCTAAAACGATAGAAATGTGCCAAATGCTTTTGAAATGTTGAAATGTAAAATTTGATAAAGAAAAAATAAAAACGCAAACTTATCAATGTATCCAATATTGTCAAAAAACGTAAGCCATCGATTGAGAACTGATGTGACAAAAAAGCCAAGCACAAAATCAAGTGGTATTAAACTCAATTTTTCATCCAACAAATGTGCAAATCTTTCAAAATCTCTGCAACAAATTTTTCCATTAAAATTTTAAACAAAAAAAAAAATTTATTCGATAATTTCACTCATCTGAAAGTTTTAATTCAATTAATATTTTGATTGCAAATATACTGAACTTGCCAATCCGTAAATTTGAATACAAATTTTATTTTGTTTTACTTAATTATGTGCTGAATTTTTTTTCTCATTTTTCCACTTTTTTTCTTTTCCGGAATTGCAAAAAATTTCTCCAGAAAAAAAATTTTTTTGAAAAATACTTCATCCAGATATTTTTGGCATATAAGTAATGCAAAATCATGCCTGATTTGTTGTGGTGATAATATTTTGCGATAAATGATACCAATGGTAAAATAAAGTAGCAACCAAATGACGAGTTCAAAGGTCACCGATTTCCAAACACTTCCACGCCAACGAAATAATAATTTGAACAACGTCCATGGTCGTGATGTTGACACATCCAAATTGTATCTTACTGTCATATTCCCTTGAAAAAACAAAACTAAACATTTGTGAATAAAAAAATTTTTCGAAATTTTATTATTTCATCCATTTTTGTTTTTCTGTGTTAATCACTTAACTCACTATGATTGAAAATAATTTTCCAAATAATAATAACAATAAAAAGTTCAAAGACCGCAGGGAAAAGTTTTACTGTAAGACTATTGAAAATAAATATTTGAATGAAATTTAAAGTTTGATCTTTGAAATTTGATTTTTTTGTTCGTTTAGTCTCAAATTGAACCAAAAAAAAAGAAAAAAATGGAAATTGTGGCAAATAACATTTGTTATTAAACAATAAAAGAAAACAAAAGTTTTTTTTTAGGCCAACTACAATAAATAAATAATTGTACATATTTCAGTAGTATTTTTAATAAATATATAGCTGTACATAGAACAGACATACACAAGCACAAACACAAACACAAACACAAACACAAACACAAACACAAACACACACACACACACACACACACACACACACACACACACACACACACACACACACACACACACACACACACACATATACGTACATAACTCATAAATATATATACACGCAATACACATGCACACAAACCTACATAGGCATACATATTAAGTAAAGAAAATTAAAAAATTTAAATTAAATGGAGGAAAAAAATTTGCGATCATTGGTCTTTATACAAGTGAATAATGACACAACACATAACAATAAACACCTGACAAGGTAAATATTTTTTAATTACTAAATACACATATGAAGAAAAAGCGCTGTGAATGCGCTCAAAAATATTTACAAAAATGAATGAATGAATGAATAAATGAACACACATTAATAGAAGTACATACAAATGATTGAATCAAAGAAAGAGCCTTACAAAAACAAGGAAGTTTTGAAGATTAAAGGCGAAGGGTGAAAGGTTAATCGAGAACTCTTAACAAATAAGCATACCAAACATTCAAATTATCTTTATCAACAAAAAAAAATTAAACAAAAACAACAAGAGTGAAAGAAAAAAGATCAAAAAAAGATATAATGAATTAAAAATTAAATCAGAAAAATTTTAAAAAATTGATTATTATTTAAACATAATACTATTACTATTATCACTACCACAATTATCACCATCACTACTATTGCCATTACTACTATTACCACCACTACCACAACTACTACTGCCATTATCACAACTGCTACTAATTTAGTTTTACCATAGAAGATAGCCAATCAAAAACTTTTCTCTCTTTTCACTTTTCTTTAGGAAAATTAACAGAAACAAAAATCTTAATAATTAACTGAGTTTTCTAATTGCACTTCTACAAAAACATATTATTCTTACATAAGAAACGAAGAAAAAGAAAAAAGCAAACTAAAATTAACTTTTAATTAGTTCAAAGCCTGATGATGATAAAGTAATTAAAATAATTTAATGCAAAAGAAATGTTACAACAATCTAAAAAATTTTAATTAAATAAAATGTTAATGTGGTTCTCTAATTTGTGATGTATATTAATCATTCATGATTAAAAGAAAAATTTAATTTTGATTTTTTTTCGTATTCCTATGATAATTTTTCCAATCAAAAATATTGCAATTTAATTTTAGATTAAGCAAAAATTTACAATTCTCATATTAAATTAGGTAATGACTTCTGCCTATGAATTGTTGCTGGGGCATTATTATCATTGTCATTAGGATCAATACAATCGATGACAGTTAATGAAAGACTTTGTCGTCGTTGTTGTTGTTTTTGTGTTACTAAAATTGCTAATTGTCTATTAGTGCCATCATTTGCAATGTTATTATTGCATAAATTTATGTTATCATTCATAAAGATATAGTTATGAATAGATGTAATAGTTGTAGTAGTTGTAGTAGAATTAATTGTCGTTGTAGGAGAAGTAGTTATAGTGGTAGTTGTTGTTGTAGGAGAGATTTTTTTAGTATCTTCCAAAGTGTTTTTTCGACTTATCGCTTCTTCCGTTTCTTCGACCAGATCTTCCAGTTTATGTAGTACGCCAGTACCACCAACAACACCACCACCACCACCACCACTACCACTAACAGCACCACCAACACCACCACTACCAGTAACATTACCAATACCAACAACACCAATAATACCAGTATTACCTGTATACCGATTCTCACCATTTGATACATGTTTCAGCGTAATTGGTAAATCATCATCTGTAAAAAATCAAAATTTTTATTTGAGAAAAAAAATTGAAATTTTTTTCAGGTGTGATTAAATAAAAAAAAGTTCAATTTTATAAATTTTTAAACATTTTTTTCTTTTTTTCAACCGTATTTGAATTGTTCAGTTTTTTTTGGTAATAATGTCAATTTTTATTGGTGTTAAAATTAAATTTTAAAAATTCAAAAAAAAATTTTTGTCTACATTTTTTAAAATTTTTTCGTTTTTTTCGGTGAGAAAAATTTTTATTTGACTTACCTGATAAGTAAACATTTGAATTATCGCACGATTCATAAATAATACTTTCTAAGGCACGATTAAAACTGCTTCGACGACTCTCATTGGTATTAATCATATATTTTGCATAGCCTTTTTCCAGGCCTGATACTTCGTCCATATATTGATTTGTCTTACTAACGCAGTCATCCACATTTTGACTTGTAAAATATGAATGACTTAATGATCTGAAAGATGACAAAGAAGAGAAAATCTTTGACACATAATTAATTTTTAGTTTGATGAAATAATAATTGCTAATATTATCAGTAAGCAAAAGATATTATGGATAAGAAAACAAAAATTCTTTCGTTTATTGATTAATAGTAAAAATGAAAGCAATGATTGGTAATATCAATAATGCAGCAGAATCAATACTGATAGTAGATTATACTATCATTACAGCATATATCAGTAAATAGTACAGTATTATACAGTATATGATACTATCAGTATAATACTCTCAGTAATATTAGTATAGATAATATTGACTAATGATTCATCACTTATTTTCACTGATTTATTTACAATGAAAAAGTACTGCATAATACTTTCTTGGAAGACAAAAAAAAATTAAATTAATTAAATTTCATTTTATTTATGTAATAATTACCTTACCTACCAAATTTATTGCGAACAATATTCATAATACCACCGTGATGATCAGTTCTAAAAATTTTAAATTTTTCGAAATGAATATTTCTCACTTGAGCTATTACAACATCACTTTAACTTCTTTCCTGTGTAAAAAATATTTTGTGTGACAATTTCCGAATGAAACAAAGTACCTTTTCTTTTCCGTTCTCTTTTGAACTTTCAAGAATAGAAAATGAATGTTGATTAAAATGAATTAGTCAGGAATTTAATTAAGTAACTAATTAATGGAGGCTTTTTGAAAAATATTTTATAACTTTTTTGCCAATTATCTTAATTATCACCATTCAATAGCAATTCTTATTTGTTAATTAAGTAACCATGCTAACTATCTTATCAATTAATTAATTATGTTTGTTATCGCATTATTATCATTTGTTTATGATATCACTTCATTTTGTATCAGTTCACTTTATGATAAGTTAATTATTGCGTTTGTTTTTTTTTCGATTTCAACTTTAACTTACTTTCCTCCACGTAAACTACGCCGCATTGAACTTCGTAGCAATTCGGAAAATGAATAATGATTGTCTGATTCACGTGTTAATGGTAACATTTTAATTTTTTGCTTTTGATCAGTTAATCTGAAAAAAATTTATTACATTTCTGCAGAAGCGAAAAAAAACTTTTTTCATTTTTTTTTCAAATTTCTAAATTCACCTCAAAAAAATTGTTTCTTGCAAAAAAATAATAAAATATTGTGAAAAGGAAAAGAAAAATAAAAAAATTTTTTTTTGTACTCAATATTTGCTGTTGAACCAGTTAAACCGGAACGTCGATATTTTCCTCGTGCTGATTCGGCCGAATACAGCGGTTCAATTTCGGTTTCACTCCAGAAGACATCCTTGAGTAATGCTGGTGTCTTACTGCATCCGTCATCTACAATTGTCAACCCTACCTGGAAAAGAGAAATGAAATGCCAAATGATTGAAATATTTATTAATTTATCAATGTGTGTGAATACATTACAAATTTCAATTCTGATTTTCTTTTTTTTGTTGTCTGAATATGCAATTTTATTTTACAGTTCCTACTTGCAGGGAAATGATTCACTGTGACATTTCTATCTGAATTTATTGTGACATTTCTGTTTGGATTTACTGTGACATTTCCATCTAGAAGAATTATAGCAAAGAATGGAAATTACGGCGAGATTTTTGTCGAGAAGGAAATTGCATTCGAAGTCGTCGTCATCTTCACCAAATGGATTCAACATTGCTTCAGCTACTTTCAACCAACCCATGTAGAAAATGAACTGAATGACTGTCATCACCGGAAGATATATATCCAACTGTAAATACAATAAAAATGAACTGAATGACTGTCATACGAACTGAATAATTGTTATCACCGGAAGATATGTATCCAACTGTAAATACAGTATTTTTTTTTCTTTTTCTAAAAGCGCTTAAAAAGTAAGTAGATGAAGCGAAAATGGAATTTTCAATTTTATCTGATAGACAAAGCAATATGGAAGAGTGCTTTGCTATTTGATCTATTCTGTAAGGACTAAACTTAGTTGTTCTGTAAGGTCAGAATTTGTGGCAGAATTTTTTTTTTTTTTGTGATTTCATTGAAAGGATTTCATTGACCTTTTCTTATAGGTCTGGTCTTGAAAAGTTTGTTTCTTTGGCTATACAGTCCATGCTTGCAGATAGGCTTTTTACCAAGGCAAGCTTAATGTAATTAAATAATCAAACAAATTGATGATGCTTTCGAAAAAATTTTTTCAAAAAATCTTCTGAATAGTTATATCATTCTGATTTTTGATAAGGGAAAAAAATTTCCAGAATAATTAATTTTAGATAAAAAAAAGACTGAAACAAAAACATTAACCGTTGATTTATTTCCTGCCTTTTGATTTGTAATATATTGCCGTGCAATAGCGCCAACAAGGAAATATGTATGAACAGCCAGGACAATTAATTGTGGATACATAATTGGCAGTGGGACCCAGTCAAAGTTGCATAAAATAGCCAAATGTGTACGAAATATTTTGATTTCCTGCAAAATAACAAAAACTTTTAATTAGTTAGAAAAGAAATAGTGGGATTTTTTTTACCAATTTATTTAAAAAGAAAACAAAACGAAAGAATGAGAAATTAATCAGAATTTAAAGAATAATAAAAAGAGTGTGAAATTAAATTAAAACCTATCAACTACTGGCAAGAGAATGGCAAAGAATTATTTAAGAAATTAATTTATTGAAAAAAAGTGAAGAAAAAATCGAAAATTTTAATTACTTACTGTACAAAAAGCGAGAATTAATTACTTACTGTACAAAGAGTTAGAATTAATTACTTATGTACAAAGGGTGAGAATTAATTACTTACTGGACAAAGGGTGAGAATTAATTGCTTGAATAAAGAGTGAAAATTAATTACTTACTGAACAAATGGTGAGAATTAATTACTTATTATACAAAGGGTGAGAATTAATAACTCATCATATAAAGGGTGAGAAATATTTACGTACTGTGCAAAGGGTGAGAATTAATTACTTACTGTGCAAAGGATGAGAATTAATTACTTACTGTATAAAGGGTGAGAATTAATTACTTACTGAACAAATGGTTAGAATTAATTACTTACTGTACAAAGGGTGAGAATTAATTACTTACTGTACAAAGAGTGAGAATTAATTACTTACTGAACAAATGGTGAGAACTAATTACTTACTGTATAAAGGGTGCGAATTAATTACTTATGTACAAAGGATGAGAATTAATTACTTATGTACAAAGGATGAGAATTAATTACTTATGTACAAAGGGTGAGAATTAATTATTTACTGTGCAAAGGGTGGGAATTAATTACTTACTGGACAAAGGGTGAGAATTAATTGCTTGAACAAAGAGTGAAAATTAATTACTTACTGAACAAATGGTGAGAATTAATTACTTATTATACAAAGAGTGAGAATTAATTACTTACTTACTGTACAAAGGGTGAGAATTAATTACTTACTGTATAAAGGGTGCGAATTAATTACTTATGTACAAAGGATGAGAATTAATTACTTATGTACAAAGGGTGAGAATTAATTACTTATTATACAAAGGGTGAGAATTAATAACTCATCATATAAAGGGTGAGAAATAATTACTTACTGTGCAAAGGATGAGAATTAATTACTTACTGTACAAAGGGTGAGAATTAATTACTTACTGTGCAAAGGATGAGAATTAAGTACTTACTGTACAAAGGGTGAGAAATGATTACTTACTGTGCAAAGGGTGAGAATTAATTACTTACTGTACAAAGGGTGAGAATTAATTACTTACTGTACAAAGAGTTAGACTTAATTACTTATGTACAAAGGGTGAGAATTAATTACTTACTGGACAAAGGGTGAGAATTAATTGCTTGAACAAAGAGTGAAAATTAATTACTTACTGTACAAAGGGTGAGAATTAATTACTTATTATACAAAGGGTGAGAATTAATTACTTATTGTGCAAAGGATGAGAATTAATTACTTACTGCACAAAGGGTGAGAAATAGTTACTTACTGTGCAAAGGGTGGGAATTAATTACTTACTGTGCAAAGGATGAGAATTAATTACTTGTTATACAAAGGGTGAGAATTAATAACTCATCATATAAAGGGTGAGAATTAATTACTTACTGTGCAAAAGATGAGAATTAATTACTTACTGCATAAAGGGTGCGAATTAATTACTTATGTACAAAGGGTGAGAATTAATAACTCATCATATAAAGGGTGCGAATTAATTACTTATGTACAGAGGGTGAGAATTAATTACTTACTTTACAAAAGGTAAAGATTAATTACTTACTGTACAAAGGTAATTAATTCTAAAAATTAATTCGAAGAATTAATATGACTAATTATTTATTGCAAAATGGGTGGGAATTATTTACTTCAATTATTTACGGAATTATTTACTACAGTACAAAGGGTAAACATTAATTACTTGCTGTACAGAAAGTGAGAAATCAATGAAAACTTGTCAATTTATCTTTGCAAAAAAAAAAGAATCTCTTTACTATTCAAATCTAACATTTGAATCAGTGTAAAATCCACAATGATAATGGTCTGAATAAAATGATTCACTTGTTTTAATTCAGTCAAGATGAATTCTCACTTACTCCATTCAGATAAAAAGAACCATTTATTCGAATGCCAGGTAAATACGAATTCAATGATTTCATGCAGGTAAATATGAATTCAATGACTTCATTCAGGTAAATACGAATTACTTTTTTCAATCTTAGATAAGGTAGTGCCACTTATTTCATTTAGATAAAACGATCCATTTGTATTAATTCAGATAGGATCAACGGCAGGTAAGATGAGTTAGCTATTTCATTTCAGCTAAAAAATCAATTACTTACTTCACCGACTTTTTCCAGTAAAATATCACTGGAAATTTTTTGCTGATTCCGAGCTTCCTGACAAAGTGATAATGCCCACTGGAATGGCATCCAGTACTTGGCATAGCGATATTGGATCGCATCGTACTTGTCCTTCTCGTGTTTCATCATAAAACCTATTATTTTTTAAAAAAAAAGTCTATTTTTTTCTTTTTGCTTTAAACTTTTTCATAAATTTAATCTAAAAGTATCAATTAAATTTCGTTCTGTTTAGCATTATTAATTTATCATCTATGTATAAATAACAACAAAAAAACATTTAAGTCATTAAAAAATTAATTAATTTTGATTTCGTATAAATATTACAAATTTAAATTCCAGTTTTCTAAATATTAAGAATTTAAATACTAGGAAAATGATTTGAGAAAATTTCAAAAATCTTTTAAATATTAAAAAAAATAATAAAATATTATTTATTTACATATAAATTCATTATTCTTTATTCTTAAATTAAAATTTTATTTAAATAATTTTTAACTGAGGGTTAAATGTAAAATTTATAATTTTTAAAGTTGTAATATAAAAATTTATTTTCCATTCGCGCAATTTGGCTGTAATTCCAAAAAAATGAATGATTTAATAGAAAATTTTTAATGATTGTTTGCTAAATTTCGATCATTTGATCGGATTAAATATAAAAATTATTTACCAGCTGCAACTAATGCTTCAATTGTTGGAAAGCGTTTCCGTACACGCATACTGATATCACGGAAAACAAGTGCTTGCGACAGAACGCAATATCGGATGATATTACGGCGTAGCATTCGTGATCGATCATCCGAACCTTTCACATATGTTGCTACCATTAAAGCTATACTATAATCAAGTTGTATGTACAAAAAATTCATCGCCCTAATCACTACTACAAGCTAATTACTATTACGTGCTAATTACCACCACTACTTTTTCAATATTTTGCAACAAATTTTGTTTATATGAAAAAAAATTTGCATAAGTATTCGAGAATCTTATTTGTTTAAATGCAATAAATAAAAAGTCATTTTCGGAAAATTTTTAATCAATTAATTAATAAGAAATTTCAACTTTAGAACAGATGCAAAAACTATAAACGAATATATTTGTTTTTAATATTATTAAGAAAAATTTTTCTCTCGTGCTTATTTCTTCCCTCTATTAAAAACTTCAAAGAATAAATTAATAATTAAATAATTAATTAAACTTTCTGCGAAATAAAATCGATGAAAAAAAAAGACGCCAACTTATCAATGTAGCCAATATTGATGAAAAAATTGATCCATCTTGTGAGGACAACTGTGACAAAAAAGCCAAGCATGAAGTTTAATGGAATATAATCCAGTTTTTCATCACAATAATATACGAATTGTTCGAATGTACTTCAAAATAATTAAAGTTAGCATTTATACACTTTAAACTGATATCCCAAATCAAATGCTTTGGAGTATTTCACAATATAATTGGCTCATTTTTATTTTGGGCCAAATTTTTTTTTTGCTTCTTTTTTCTTTTTCTTTTCTAATTTTAATTTAGATTAAACCAATCAACACTGAAAACAACTGTGTGAGCAAACTAGCAGTGAATAAAAAATGTTTTGAAATTGGAATATAGTTATAAGTAAAGCGTTAATTCGTTGCATATTAGCTATTCGGCTCATTTTTGCTTTAGACAAATTTTATTTTTTCCAAATCATACAAAAACTGTATGAGCTAATTAACAAAAAAAAAAAAAAAAAAAAATGAAGTAGTGAACTATTCTTTAATTCTTATCATTTTGTCTTATCTTTAAATTAGTATTAATAGTTTTGAAATAATTTTCAATTTTAAAATAATTTCAATTTATAAAAGTTTGAAACTTCGATACACTAATGAGGCTGTATTAATTTTTCGAAATGAAAAATAGCTAATTTCATCAAACATGCCAGTTATCATTTGACATATGATCGCTAATGAGCAGTAACCAATAATGAATTTGTATTTTGCATTTGTATTAAATTATTTAAAGTTGAATTTCTTTTTTTAAGAGTAGATAACATTTCAATAATTGTAATGTTAACAACTCAACATATAATAAACGATAAAATGTAAACATTCTCATTATGTTTTCTAAAAATTAATATAAAAAAGAATTTAATCATTTCTATCCCATTCAAATAATCGAAATGAAAATGTTAAATTTTCTTATATAATTGATTAATAGCAAATTAAAATATCAAAATATTTCAACATGAAATAATTAAAATTAGATTTATAAAGCTTTTGATATATTTCATTTTAACTAAACAAAAGAAGGAAGAAGAAAGAATTTGAACAGTCTGAAATTGGAAATTTCAAAAATGAAATTTTTCAAAATCTAGAATTGAAATATCGATAATGAATATACCTAACTTGTTCATTGGTTAATGCAAGACGATATATCACCGATATTACAGCAAATAGCATCAACCAAACAATTAATTCAAGTATTACCGATTTCCAAATACTACCACGCCATCGAAATAAAAGTTTGAATAATGTCCATGGCCGCGATGTTGACACATCCAAATTATACTGAACAGTCATTTCCTGTAAATATGTTTGACAGGAAATTTGGAAAAAGAGTGGGTGGAGAATGAGCTGTAGGGATGCGACATTGCTGTGACAAATAATTAACATAATAAGTTTTATCTGATGTAAATAAATTGATATAAATTTTTAAAATGGAAATGCCTGGGATATTTTCTGTGTAAATGATTTAAAATAACTAATATTAATTAAGCTATCTTAATAAAATTAATTAACATAAATAAACATTCCGGTAGAAATCAATCCTTGAACGACAAGGAAACGAAACATTAATTGGACATTTTGCAATCCATGTAAAATAATTTGTTTATATAACAAGTGAGGATGAAATAATCTTTTGCCCTAAATTACAGGTAATCGATAGTTTCTTTTTCATCGATGTTAATCTGTCTTTTTTATTTTTGTCAAAGGAAAAAAAAATTCGAAATCATTAATCATTTGTGAGTTTCTTTTAAAACGAGAAAAATTTAAAAACAAAAAAAAAGTCGTTTACCGAGTAAAGGACAATTTTGTTTGAATCGTTCAATTTTGAACTGTTTTTTTCCACTAAATTTTCGTGCAAAATTTTTATTTTTATTTTTTGTTCTTTGCAAATTTTTCATTGGAAATTATTTTTCGTCGTTTTATTTCATTCGTATTTTTTATTTTTTTTCAAAAAATACTAAATGAGTTCATAACGTTTAATTTTCCATTGCATTGAATTGTCAATTTTTTTAATTAAATTTCACAAGAAAGAAATTTGAGAGGTTTTTCTTCTTTCACATTGTTACTTCGTTCATTTATTGAAATCAAATTAATTATTTAAATTATTGATTGAAATCTTGGAAATGATAAATCTTTCTTTCTTTATTTTTTTATGAACAACTTAATGAATTTGTAAATTTGTCATTTAATTTAAATAAAAAAAGAAGTTATAGATTTTAAGCAATAATAGCAATAAATAGTTTAAGCAAACATCAAAATACTTTTTGCAATTAATCGGTTTTTTTCTTCATTTATAATTTATTAAGTTAATTACTTGCTAATTAATTTTTGAACAGATTATGAAACTTTCAAATATGATTAAATTTGAGAGTTTTCTTTTCAACTCTCTCTTAACATATTTTTATTACCAAAAAAGTTTTCAATTATATAAATTCAATTATATATTTAATTGGGAAAAAAACAAAAATTAAAAAATTTTGGATTGAATTAATTTTTTTGGTAATAAATTTTTCGAAAAACTTTTTAAAGGAAATTTTTTTGTTGGTAAAAAGAATAAAACGATTGTGTATGAAGATAAAATGAATAATGCTTATAAAATTTGTATTGTATGAGAGGGAGAGAGAGGGAGAGAGAGGGAAAGCAAGAGAAAGAAAGGAAGAAAGAAAGAACAAAGATTGCATCATCATCATCATATTCTTATCTATTCTATATTTACTTTCAATTTTCCCTCTCTCTCTCTCTCTTTCCCTACCCCTCTCTCTTTCTCTTTCCCTCTCTCTCCCTCTTTCAGATTCACTTTTGCAAATATTTTTTAACTGCTCTTTTCAAATTTATTTTACAGTTTTATTGAAGAAAATAGAAGAAAAAATAAATAAATAGAATTTCCATTCTTGGAATCCTTAAAAATAAAGAATAGGAAGAAGTATTGAGAAAGAAAAAAAACAAGAAATTATCAAAGAGATATTTTTTCTTCAACCACCTTATTTCTTTTTGAAAAAATTAATTGCCTGCTGCTTATTTTAATTTTTCTTTTAAATGAATTTTTTTGTAAAAAATAACAAATTCGAGGTAAGTGATGGAAAATTCGTTTAATATTGAGAGAGGGAAGAGAAAAAATGAATTAAAAAATTTTGCATTTTGTTAAATTACTGTATTAAATTAATTTTCGAAATTTATCAAAATTTATTTATCAAAAATATTGACACAAATTTATCAAGATTTGTGTCTTAACGATTATTTTAAAACAAAAAAAAGAGAAGCAGATGCTCTTTAATAAAACTTAATTTATTTTTATGTCATTTCAAAAAAGTATTAATTTATGTAAAAATTTTGTACCACTGAAAAATCTAAAAAATTTTTTTATAAATATTTTCGAGATTTCATTTTGCCCCTTCTACCTACTTATCGATTTACCCATCTATCTATCGATCTATCGACTTATAGCATACAAATCCATCATTAACTTTCACCAGATTATAGTAGTAATTAAACTCTTATTTACGACATGGAAAAAAAAAAACGATGTAATACAAGGTTAGTTTTAGTTGACAGATTGGTTGAACATGAAAAATGAATTTGATGAACGAAATTCCAGTTTCAATTAAGAAATGAAAAAAGCAAAAGACGAAAGAAGAATTGAAGAAAGGTAAACAGGAATGAAGAAAAAAAGAAGTACAAAGTATATAAAAAGAAGTTTTTAAGTAAAAGTATATAATTTGAAATGATTATTTTTTATTAAAATTAAATTTAAATGGGTTATTTCCATTAAAATTAATTTACTGAATATAAATTTGGCCTATTTTTAATATTCTTCTTTAAAGTAATTATTTTAAGGAATTGTCATAAAATTGGAACTTCAAATTCCAATTTTAAAAATAAAATAAAATATATGCAAAGATTTACCTTTATTCCAAATTTTCTTTTTAAATTTTTTTTTTTAAAGAAGTTCGAAAGTGTTGGTAATTTGTTTTTGTTTAATCAAGAAATTTTTTGGGTGAGAAAAGAACACAGAAGAGAAGAGAAAGGAATGAATGCGAGTAAATATCACAATCATCAAAATCACAATCATCACAATCACAATCACAATCACAATCACAATCACAATCACAATCACAATCACAATCACAATCACAATCACAATCACAATCACAATCACAATCACAATCACAATCACAATCACAATCACAATCACAATCACAATCACAATCACAATCACAAATCACAAATCACAAATCACAAATCACAAATCACAATCACAATCACAATCACAATCACAATCACAATCACAATCACAATCACAATCACAATCACAATCACAATCACAATCACACTGTCCTCTTATCGTAATCAGTCTATTTTTGAATATTAAAAAAAAAAACTATCAATGATCAAATAATTGAATTATTTGAATTATTTGATTTATAAAATTATTGACAAAATTTCCTTCTCCTTGCATGTGACACTTCAATAAACTTATATTTGAGGAGAAAAGAAGAGAAAAAAAGTCAAAGGTCAATTTTTTTCCTTTCTTTCATTAGCCGAAAACAAATTTTATTTTTGTGATATTTTCAATAAAACATAATTGGCTTATGGAAAAAATAAAAATAAATGGGTAATAATGTTTTGCAAGACATTTATCATTTAGCTCTCTCCACTCTTGCTCTTTCTCTTTCTTTCTCTCTCTCTCTCTCTCTCCCTATCATATCACATTATTTTATTAAAAAAAAAATTAGTGCAAAAGAATGAATTTTAAAAAATTCTACGAAAATGTTCAATCTTTTTATAGCATCATTAAATGTTAATGAAATTGTCTGAAAAAATTTTATCGAAAAGAGGAAAATGGGTAAATTTTTTTATCGAGAATGTTCCATTTTGAATTAAAGATGTAATCAAAACGGAAATGTTTTATTTTGAATTTAATATAAAATCAAAAATGCAAGCAAAAAAGACGTACAAGTAAAACAAGTTAGTAATAAGGAATTTCACCAAGTTAATTTTTCTCTTACAAATTAATCAGGAAAAAGTTTTTATCTTTTTTTGTAGCAACTAAATTTAAATTTATTTTTGAATAAATAAATTAACGCAAAAATGTGAAAATGATTATTAATTGGAGAGAAATTTTTCAATTAAGAATAAACACCTCATTATCATTCATCATCGTTTGATTAGTTCGGAAAAAAAAGTTAAATATTTGAATTTTTTTTTTCGTTTGGTACTAAAAAAACTTTTTTCTTTTTTTCCTGCAATGCATAATTTTTTTTGAATGAGAACAGAAAATTTCTAAAATTAAAATAGAAATAACTCAGGAAATGTTGATCTTGTTTTGAAATAAAAAGAACAATTTTTTTCATTTTAAAATGAATTTATGAAAAATTCAAAAAAATTTTTAAATGGGAAAAAAAGGCAAAGATGAAAAGGTCATTGAAACATATTCATCAAGTAAGGCAGACAAAAAAAGTCTCAAAAGTTTGAAAATGAATAAGAATATGAAATGTCCAAAAAATCACATTCAATACTATCAACAAAGTTGACATTTTGAAAATGCAAAAGAAAGAAAAAAACAAAACGATTTCATAAATTCAGACAAAAAAAAAATATTAAGTAAAAATGAAGAGCAAAGAGGGAATGAAAAAAAAAAAGAAAAAGAGATGAGATATTTAAAAATTTTATCTCTGAAAGAAAGAAAAATAAAAATGATTTAATTTTTCGTTTCAGTAGTAGCTCTTTTTGGTCTTTTACCTGTCCTTTACAATGTACCGGTATCATTGTTCTTTGTCACCACTCTACATCTTTCAATCATCATTTAATGACTATACAACCCCCTTTCAGCCCTGTTACCTTCCCGTATCATCATCATCATCATGAAAAACAGCAACGATTTGAAACATTTCTGTTGACACACTCAAAACTCAATCAAAAAACATCAATATTATATTAATGAATGAAAGATTACATCTGATAGTGTCAGTCACAGTTTTTTTTTCTATCCATAATAAACTTCGATATATTTATAAAATGATCAAAAATCATCAATGACAAAATATGGGGGAAAGGCGAGAAAGAAAAAAAAACACTGCAGAAAGCTTGTTATTATTAAAAGATTTGTAATTTCTGCATTTCTTTTTCACAATTTAAATATATCCCAATTAAATGGATAATTTATAGAACTTTATTATGAAAGCAATATGACAATAATATTGCAATGATACTGATAATAACACCACAAAGACTAATAATAATGCCGCAATATAGTGTTAATAATACTAAACCGCAATGATATAATAATACCGCAATGATATGATAGTAATACCAATTACTAATAATAATACCGCAATGACTTATAATGATACCGCAATAATAAGATAATAATACCGATTACTAATAATAATAATGCAATGAGTGAAATATATTATTGAAAATTAAGAACAATTTTATCAGAAAAGCAATCTTAATGGATGATTTCAACAGTTGCATCAGATTCATACTGAATGAATCATCTCGGAACTGATAATTAACCGTACTGAAATTATTATTAGCAAACAGTGCGAAAAATGAAGTTTACTGGAATAACTGATAAATTGGTAAAGTAACAGTTGCATGGATGCAATAATTAATTGAAAGCAAATAATTGGTACCAGTTGGATTGTTGTTGTTGTATGGTAACTGCAACAGTTACTGTAACTGTAACTACATACTCAAATTCCAGTTCTCACTTGTTTAATAATGATACTTGGATTATTTTTGATTGTTGATCCAGCTCCAATCTTGGCCTGTTTTAATTGCTCATTCAGTTCCATCCATTCATATCAATACTCGCTTATTTTTATTTTTGGTTCGAAAAAATCATTTGGAATTGATAACTAACTATACTGAAATTAACCATACTCTAATTTGATTTAGCTATAAATCGAATTGAATTGTAGCTGTTTTCTTCAGAAAAATTTCTTCAGAGAAATTGCACATTGCATTTGATTTTTCCAGGCATCCATTGCTGTATTAAAATGAGAGATATGAAGTAATTAGGACGAGAGATATGAAACAATCCTTTTTTTCTTTGGGTTCCAAAATATGAATTATAATCACTAAATCAAGGAACGATCAAAAATTCACTCGCTTCAAACTTCGCGAATTCATTCAAAAATTCATTCACTTCAAACTTCGAGTCAAAAATTCATTCACTTCAAACTTCGAGTCAAAAATTCATCTACTTCGAACTTCGAGTCTAAAATCATTGCCTAAAAAATTTATCCGAACAATTAATGCTTTTCATGCAGAATCGATTAGTAATACTGTCATCTCTTTTAAAATCTGTCACTTGATTCCTAAATGTGTCACAAATTTTTTAATACCACGATATATTTTATTAGTGCGTATAATACGCCACATATATCTTCTCGTTCATCCTTCCACAAATTTGATCATTGTAATCATCTCCCGGTAATTCATGCAATTATCTCCCGGTAATTCATGCAATCATCTCCCGGTTATTCATTCCACTCTTCTTATCTTTCAGTAATTACTGAAACATATTAGCCAGTTTTTGCTTTACGTTCACTTTAACATCCAGAGGCAAGATGAAACACAGGAACATTACATCATGCTGAAGAAATGAAACAACCATGGATGTCATCAACTTATCATCCGGAAAGTGTCATTCTCACATCCTATAGTTAAACTTCCTGTATTTTTCTTCCGATCGTCGCTAATACCCTAAAATACCGTCAGCGATAGCACGACATGCGGAAAATAAGCATGGGCCGCTCTCCTAAAATACCTTCAGCGATAGCGCGGCATGCGAAAAATAGACATGGACCACTTGTTTAATACATTAGTCCTTTCTAATCAAAGTTTATTTCTAAATTAACTGAATTCATTCTTTTTTTAATGAACTTTGTGCTTACTACTAAAGAATTTGAAGAAAGCGAAGTAGCCAGTGGTCAAGAAGAGATTTGCAATCATCACTGAGTTGGATTATCAATTTTACCATTTAATTTGCACATCAAATTGCAAGTTATTTTGTAAAAAATTTAAAGAAAGCGAAGTAGCCAGTGGTCAAGAAGAGATTTGCAATCATCACTGAGTTGGATTATCAATTTTACCAATTAATTTGCACATCAAATTGCAAGTTATTTATTTTCTATTGGATCATTTTGTGCTCATTTTAAAGTTGAAGATTGATGCACACAACAACATCCAACATTCTAATTACATTTGATCAGTTCACAAAACTATAATTGTGCATTGATATACACAAGATAGCAGTATCGATTAGCGGACATTTGCGCCAATCAAGTATTACAAGGAGAATGACAAACTACCATAGCAATTTACGATTCTCAATGAATGGAACCAGAATTCAACGCAAATTAGGCAAAACTATCATTGTAGCCTAACGCTTCTTGGTTCCTAGTGGTAGTAAAGTGGTAGGAGCATATAATCTATCATTTTTTAAGTAGATCAGCGATGGTAACTGTCTATATATGAACAGGTGTGTGTGTGCATATGTATACCTGTTTATTGTTGCGCCATTTTTGCGCCAAATTGCGTCACTTTTGTGCCAAAAACTACCGCCGCAGACATCTGCGCCAATCAAGCACTACGAGGAGAGTGACAAATCGCCATATAGCGTTTTACCATTCTCAGTGATTGGAACCAAAATTCAATGTAAATTAAGCAAGTATATCGTTGTAGTCTAACGCTTCTTGGTTTCTGCTGGTAAGATGGTTGGATATAATTTATCTAAGTAGATCAGCGATGGTGTCTGCCTGTATGTGAGTAGATGTATGCATGTGTATATATATCTGTTTATTGTTATGTATACGTATATATATATATATATATATGTGTATGTGTGCATATATATGTATTTATATATATATATATATATGTTTGTAAAATAAAGGATTTAAGGTTAAAAAATTGTCTCAGCTGTTGATAATTAAAGCGTATCCGAATGTTTTAAATTTTTATTTTAGCCGAAAAACACTAATCGATTGATTGACAATCTAAGATATGAATCATTCACTGATTGATAGAAATTCCCACGAATAATCACCATCAATGGTTGACGGTAAAGGTGACGAAGGAGTGATACGAAATGCTACAGATCTTGATGGTTTGTATTTTTTTGACATTCCAAAACTTTTTCCCGATTTATGAAATAGAATTTATTACTGATCTGAATTTCTCTGTCAAATAAATGTAACAGAATGATTTTAAAATTAAATATAAATTGTTCTACTAACTTTGTCGACTACAAAATAATTGCATTTGGAATGTATGCAATTCAGTGTCTCACAGTGATATCATTTGAGTTGAAAGATTTAATGACATCATTTGAGTTGAAAGATTTAGTTGAAAAAAAAAGGATAAAGTGGGAAAATATGAAATGATTTTTATGATATAAATTATTTAGTAATAAAAGTTTTGAATGAACAATTGGCTAGTGCTTGTGTTTGATTGCTATCGATTGTTGTATTAATTAGTATTAATTAGAAATTTAGCAAATTTGCTTGATACTTTTTCTTTCAACTCTTCTTTGTGGCATGATTAGTGAAAGTTTGTTCTGATAGAAATGAGCGAGCAGATATTCGAATATTTATTAGCAACGGTATTGCTGGAGCCATGTTTCAAAGTTCATCGAATTGCTAAAATTACGAATGCTGTGCTGCCACCGCCAGTTGGTTAGTTTTTAATTATTTAATTATTATGTGGAGATAGAAATTTTGCTTTACCTTTTCAGTTAAAGTTTTTAAGAAGGGGAACACTTTATATATATCTTTTTTTGCTTTATTTGAATACATAAAAGGTGGGAGGTAAGCACAATAGTCATCGTAATATATCGAAAGTAATTATTCAATATTTTGTCTTTTTTTTTCACTTAATGTTTTTTATTTAATTAAATGTAGTATTTCAATGTGCAGCGTTATTTTTTTCTTTCAGATATACAGAATGAACCTACCATAATGAGTGAATATGATATTTTTGGTAGTGCATTAATTTCGCAGCCGAAGCATCAAAAAAATATGGATGTTGTATGCGATGAATGTAAGCGCTCGATTGCAGCAAGCCGTTTTGCGCCACATCTTGAAAAATGCATGGGTATGGGTCGAAATAGTTCGCGGTATGTATTACTTATTGTTAAATACAGTTAAATAGAGTATAGTTTCTCTAAAGAGCGAAACAAACAGTTCAGTTATTGTAATGTCAAACAGTGAAGTACGATGATATGTCGGCTCAGTATTATAATTGCTGAACACTCATTTAATATACATTTTCTCCTATATGCGATATTTGTTTGTTTAAATTTGTTGAAATTTGAGTCATTTAAATGGACTAGAGATTTGCATGTCTTTGGAAGTTATTTTCTGTTTATAATTACTAAATTTAAACTTAAAATCGATATGTTCTAAAGTTTAAGACTGGAGAAATACATCGATGTATTACATAAATAGGAAGAAAATTAGTTTCATATATAATTTTTTTATATATGCTTAATACATCATTACTTTTCTTTTTCATCTTCTTTATTGAATAAAACTTTTGTATGAAATTCATGTAACAAGAAAAGAATCAAATATCCCATTTGCTACTGGACATCAGTTTTATCCGTCATATATCAGTATAGAAGTTATTGCAATAAAGAAAATTAACAATCACCTAAATATAAAGATATACAAATAAAATATGTGATGATTATAGGAAGCTGAAACTTTCTGGAGGTGATTATTAATTTAAGGGATTAATCCTTTTTTCTTTAGGGTTGCAAGACGTCGCATAAATCAAGCAATTAACTACACAAATTCAATGAAGAATTCGCTTTCAGCAGGTCGTTTACGTGAATATTCTGGTCGTGATAGTGATATGGAACATTCTGATGTAAGTTATTATTACAGATAGTGTATCAACGATAACGACGTTTCAGCTCAGAGCTTTATTTTCAAACGCAACGAGAAAAAATAATTATTTCTTCTGATTTCATTTAAATTTCAAAATAATGCCAATTAATAATATATATTTCCAAATACTTTTAAGTGCCTGTTAATGTCTCGACATCTCTCGTTTTTACTTACTTAGCTGCTTGAGTCCTTACTAATTCTCTCGTTATCTCTCAATAATATATATTTTTGAATACTTCGTATGTAAAAATAAGACATATCGAATTTTTTTTTTCTCGGTATGAAATGCAACATAACGGAAGGATACGGTATAATGGATGTTCTATAATTCGAACTGACGATCAAATAGTGAATAATGAACTATGATCAATAGTTAGATAAGAAATGTTAAAAAAAAATTATTTTCGAAGTTTGCCTTCTCTACATTTTCACAAATAAATAAAGAAATAATAAAAAAGATAAAGAAAAGACTATGAAACAGCAGGAGGTAGAAAGATTTTGTTTTAGGAAGATTCACATCATGCAGCTGCAGACGATGATGAAGACTGGGCAAGTAGCAGAAGGTCTAGAAAGTCAAGAAAGACGAAATCACGAAATCGGACAAAAGCGGCGGTATTTTGCTGAGCATCAGTTATTTTTTGTTGGCATTTCATGACTTCTAATTCAACATAAAATTACTATTGTTTTAGCTGTATAATAAAACATATTATGTTTAGATATTCCTTGTAGGCAGAGTATTAGCAGTCTTTTAGCGAGTCAGAAGTCCGTCATTTATCTTGAAATTTTCCGGATTTAGTCTCGGAAACAAAACATAAACTATATGGATGGCTTTGGTTGTTTCAGTTCCTCGTGATGTGAAAATGGATCTTTTCAGTTAATGTGCTATTCAACTTTAAATTTTAAAGAGAAGCGTCACATCGAAAACTTCTGGCGTAGTCTAGAAAGAAATTCATTTGGAATAAATAATACATCTAATAAATTAGCCATTGTGATTAGTAACAGTGACAAACATCCAGAAGATGCTAGAAATCGATCATTAAATACAGCCGGAATTATCAGAGGGATTTTGGTAGCGCGTCGATTTGCGTTTTTACTCAACCGGATGCTCGAAAAGTGCCAGATTTGATAATTCCTTGGTTACGAGATGAATCGGAAGCAGATTCACGGAATGTTTGATGGAGTTCCAAGCATTAATTTGGTAATTGCGATGTTGGACAAAGTAATAAAACCAATATTATATCAGTTATGACAAACAATGACTATTTTTATCGATTCAAGAAATATTTTAGTAAAAAAGATTTCAAAGGGCAGCAGAACAACTTGGTCTTAATGTTTCAGGGAGCTGACGTGTTATTAATCACAATGGCTAACTTGTTAGATGTATAATTTTTTCCAAATGATCCTCTTCCTAGACTACGCTGGAAATTTTTGATATGACGCTTCTCTTTAAAATTTTATTTGCATTTCTCCAATTGCGCACTGCTCAGAACACATCTTTTTAGTTGATGCTTATAGTTATTCCTTTCTCCTTCCCGAATCAATGATTAAATACGTTGATAATTGTCATGTGATTTTTGTACGATATTTATTAGTGGTTGCAGAAAAGTTAACATAAATTTACTCTCTCTCTCTCTCTCTCTCTCCTACTATTGCTGCTCATTGTTCGTTATTAGTTCTGAATTAAACTGATAAAATAGGTTAACATATTAACAAAGCTGTTCCAATTTCCAAGTGCTTTTTTTTTTTTTCAAAACTCCTCGCATATGCCTTACCATAACTTATTAAATAATTTGCTGTTATTCTTTCTAGATTTTATTTTGAGAAGGAGTGAGTATGTAGGATTTAATAAAGCTGTTATCATTTATCTTTTACTGCTAAGCAATTGACACGACAGTAACACTCGAGTTTTTCACTAATAAATTTCTACTAAAATACTTGGTAATAGGATATTGGGCAATTTTACATCAAAAGTAATCATTATCTTACGATTTAATCGAAGAAAATTTAATAATGACAGCTAACAAACTGCCAAAATCATTTTTACAGGTTTGATGTAGAATTCATTCTGTAAGCATTTAACAGTGAAAGAATTAATTTGACAATATTTTGATGTGTCTCATGGAAACTTTTTCTGTTCGCCTAAACAGAAATCACTAATCAGTATATACTATACAATATTTCCTTTTTGAACTAATCACGATCCACTAAAACTTGAACTTTAATTTCACTTATTTAAATTATGGCTTATTTAAATACATTTTTAATTTAGAGTAAAAGAGAAGAGAGAGCGAAATGAAAAAATGAACAAAATATTTATGACCCAACAGGCAATGTAAAAGTTTCTATCTTATTTAATCTGTTCTCTTCAAGGTTCTGCAACATTTTTCTATTGCGTTTTTTTTATTTCTATCGCAACAAGCGATTAGGAACTAAAAATGAAATATTTATTTTATAGCCTAAACCAAGATTGCCAAATTTATATTCTATTTCTTGATTTAATCTTTATACATAATCATAATTATAATCTTACGTAATCATAATCAGTATATACATACTTTATATATAATCAGACTATATCATAGTATCTAGTAATATATATATATGCATACAGTTATCTGCAGAGATGATAAATAGATGATTTATAATAAAATTATGAGAGAATGAATGGAGCGAAGTATAAAGTAAATTGGAAAAATACAAAGTAAATTACAAAATAAACGTTAAAAAGAAAAAAAATTATATTTTCTAGTCTAAAATCTAAAATTATAACTTTTTTTGCTTGAAAAACAAAAACAACTACTAATATATGCAAATACTTTTCTAAGGTGTCTAAAATACGAAGTAAATTCATTAAGTTACAAGTACAGTTATTGCCGTGTAAGTAACTTTCTGGGTTCAGTATATTTTTCAGTAGATCTCAATGAATTAATATATATTACCATTAGAATTCCTTAGTTAATCATGAAAATATTGATAAAAGATAAAAATAAATGTAAAATTGATTTGGGAAAAGAATTCACATTTCATATTTCATTTGAATTGATTAAATTTTTGCGGAGACGAGCGATAAATGGAGCGTGATAACTGCCTAAATAAAGATACTCATTGGCTTCTGTCACTTGTGACACATCCGTAATTACTCTACCTGTTGGGTCATGTGCACTAGCTATTATTTGACCTTTTTCATTAATTTGCAAAATCAAAGCATGTTTTGCGACGAGCATTGATTGTAGCCATTGCCAGTGTCGTTCTGGTATAAGCTAAAATTGACGCTACTAATTTACTGGCCAAATTAAGACTACTGATTTACTGGTCAAATTGAGACTACTAATTTATCGGCCAACTACTAATTTACTTTGGCCAATACCTAACTTTTAATGTGAGAAATATTCTATGAGATATTGAGTAAATGTTTTTTTTTCCTGGAAAAATTTCATCTTATGAAATTTACCTGAAGAAGACATTTTCGTATGAATGGTTTATCAGCCAGGTAATCCATCATTGAGAATTGACCACTATGACGAATTGCTGCAATACCTATCCAGAATGTTCCATTGCTACCCAACCGTATATTATCCGGTAAACCGGGCAGATTATCAGCAAAAATTTCCGTTTCACCCATTCGTGGGCCTGCAATCCAATGTCTGCAAATATTATTACATTTACATATATATTTCGAAATGAAAATTATTTCTGGTATAAATTTTATTTAATTATTTTTTTTTTTTGGAATTCCAAAAAGAAAATTTATCTTTTAATTCGCACAGCGCCTGTTTCTGCGACCAAAAATGATTGCTTATCAGGGAACAGTTGAATACCATTCGGGAAATACAGTTTATCCATAATGACATCAATTTTACCAGTTGATCGTGTCAAGCGCAAAACTCTGAAACTAGCATTAACAAGTGTAATTTTTTTTTTTGAAATTAATTTTTTTGACTGAAAAAAAATGAAAGTCCTTTTTAAATTTAATTCTGTCCTAAAATTTTAACTTGAAATTTCAATTTAAAAAATTCGATTTTCAATTCTATTTTTAATTTGCCACAATTACCATTACACAAAAAATCTCTTCAGTTGATAAACTGTTTTAATTTAGCATTGATATAAATGAATATTAGCAAAAATTCTTGTCAAAATTTTGAAATAAATATCTACTGCATGATAAAATTAGGCTCAATAATAATACCTTAGGCTCTTTTTTTCGATGTTTCAATTAATAACTAACCGTAGCAAAAAAAAAAAAAATCAATTACCTTCCATTAGGAATACCTTCGAAAAGGATATTCATCAGATGACGTCGATCCCACTTGCTGGATGAATCGGTAAATATCAGCACATCAGGATTTACCACATCAATATCGTTTAAAAATTTCATTGATTCGACTTCCGCCTGATTCCCTAATACCATTTTGTATTGCTCTTAAAATGCAACTATAATTAATTACAATTTTAGAGTGATTCATAAGAATAATTATTTCTCTCTATTTTCTCTCTGCTCTCTCATTTTGTTCATTACCAAATTAATTTGGCTTAGTAATTTGAAAATAAAACTCTTGCACTAAGCATCTGTAAATATTTAGCATTATAATTTTAACGATTAATTTAAACAAATAAAATAAAGAGATTTATTTACAGCATAATTGGTTACCTGTTTCATAATTAACAGTAAAAATACCAAAATAAGCATCAATGGCTAATATAGTTTCAGCATCCAAACGATGAAGACCCAATGGTCGACCACACTTTGGTTCCATATCAAATCCACCATCTTGATAATTTCAAATATTTTTCACAAAAATTACAAGCAAATCAATAAGGATAAACGATTTTTAAAAAGCATAACTTTTAGTAAGTTTTTTTTTT